>JAOBYK010360909.1:0-38913 GCA_025434845.1 Phenganax subtilis | reverse complement strand
CACTTGTTAATCAGTTGATATACTGTTCAGTGTTTACCCTCGTTAAATAAAGTTGATTGAATTGAATTGAATTGAATAGACGCAGGACACTAGTCTCAGTCCGCTCATCAGAAGTCACCCGTAGATTTGTAGACGGCAAACGGTCTAAACTGTCTCTGAAGGGTCAGAAGCACGCGTACCGTCTTCGCGTCAGTTGTTCTGAATGCAGTAAAGTCATCTACTCTGATTGCATGAATCCCATCCCACCATTTTGAAATGGGATGCTGATGACTCCCATTGGCCATGAGAAGAACATCAAGTTTTTTTCTTGGGAACATATTGTAACTTTCTATTGTTGCGTAATAATGTAAAATAATTAAAAATAAACAATCGCAACAACTTTGTGGAAAACTCGTTTTAGTTAATGATTCACTCATTTTATAAATATGGGTGGCAAAGTAATTTTCGTCCAACCTCCCATCCAAATTGAGATTGGCCCCGTGAGCCTATGGTTTACCGTTTCTTACTAACGTGGCACACTTGTACTTGTCAGGGCAAGACTATAGCTACCGTTGGGGTTCATCCCTGAAGAAGTTGTGTATAAGCTGTCTAAACCCATATTTGGTGATGTAATTTTGTAACAATGAGTTATTACAGTACATTATTTTATTATTTCAGTGAAGCCAACTGCGGAGATAATATGCATTACGCCAACCACAGTAGACAATGGCAGCAACATCACATGCATGTGTAAAAGTAGTGGGGGATACCCGCCTGCTAATGAAACGTGGCTCAAGGATGGGAGACAACTTACTCCTTCAGGGTCATTATTATCCTTTAATGACGTCACTAGTGCAAGAACTGGACAATATACATGTGTAGCACAGAGCTACACATTGAAGGATATGAAATCTATTGAAATAATAGTGAGGGGTAAGTGCCTTATGTCCAGTCATTACAGTTTTACAGTTTTCATGTCAGGTCAATTGATCCGTCATTCATGGTCAAAAGAGTTTAAAATCCTTACTATATGTTATTACTAAAGCCCGGCGCACACTAGAGCCAAGTGCTTAGCAAAGTGTCATTCGTGGTTGTTGGCGTAAGCAGAAAACCCTAGTGTGCGGTGCACTTTTGTAAGTTTTTTAGTCACTCGTGTTTGTTTACGCATCACGAGTGACTGAAAACTTACAAAAGTGCACCGCACACTAGGGTTTTCTGCTTGCGCCAACAGCCACGAATGACACTTTGCTAAGAACATAGCTCTAGTGTGCGCCAGGCTTTATTATAACAGGTACTGCCAGTAGGTGATCATGAACACAAAACATCAATTGCTCTAAATTCCAAGTGTATTAATCATAACTTTCCAAAATTTAGTTTTACCGCTGTTTTGTGGTGCATTACAATCATAGGTACAGAAGACCTAGGGTGCTAATTATTATATTTTTTTGGCGTACGTGCAAACTTCAGTAATCCAAGTTAGCAGCTGAACAGTTCAGCGTATAAGCAAAACGATGTTTTTAATTTTGCATGTTATGTTCGCCCTCTCTTTCCGATCCTGTCTCACCAGTCACCACCCATGCGGGTAGAAAAGGAAACTTTCCGTCTTGGCTAATATATCTTTCAGCTTGAAGTTGAGACGGAAAGTCGGTTGTGTCGTGTTCTTCTTTCTTAATTTCGTGAATTACTACTTGCAACTTGAAAGATGATTTTCAGTCTGGTCACGAAAATTTCGTCTTGCATAGGCGTAAGGGGCCAATCTCAATTGGGGGCGGGACTGAGGCTAGTTCCCGAAAATTTTCTTTGTCACCCAAATTTGTAAAATAAGTCAATCATTAACTAAAACGAGTTTTCGACAAAGTTGTTACGATTGTTTATTTTTAAGTATTTTACACAATTACACAGCCGGCTCGCACGCCTATGTCGTCTTGGCCCAGCACACTTCACAATAGGCAGTTCTTCCCCAACATTTTGGGGAAGAACTGCTTAATGAAAAAGGTCTTGGATAAAAAGTGTACAACTGGAGAATTTACAACAAAATAGTCGATCAGTAAATGCTATCGAAACAGTCACATGGTTGGTTCAATACGTCTGAGCCTCCCATACTCTTAACAAAGTCAGTTTCTTGAGACAGTCGTGGCCAAAAGCATAACGTTTGTCAGTTTTAATATTTTGGATGAAATTCCTTTTATGAACAACTTGGTTGGGAAAAACGTTTGCGAAAGGATGACTAAAAATTTAGATGTAAAAATCAATGATTCTCTTGATGAAGATGGTAACATTGTTTCTCTAGAAAAGAAAAAAAAGAAAATTGACAGTAAAAATGAGTTAACTCCTCGTGCCCTTTTGAGACCTTGTCATTTTCTCATCAAAATTACATAAAACAACTGTTGAAACACGCATATAGACTACAGACACAGACATCAAAATGATAAGTTCTTTTCAGTTTGTTCTTTTAGTTAAAATGCATATTTATACTCTACAACACTGCAGTGTTGGCCCTACAGACATTACAGTATTTAAAAGAAAAAGTTGCGTGCATATTATATATAAAGCTCATTTTAGTCTCTAGCTCTCCATCTCGTATCTTACAAAGCCGGAATCTTCCGAAACCTCAAATATTTTCAAAACCTTTATTTGCGACCAGAAATGTCTCGAACGGCCAAGTGACCGCAACTCAAGTGAGTGTTTCGGGAGCATTTTACTGGGATGAGCCTTTGCCCACTATATCGTTTCTCGAGTTCAAACTATGGGGGTTTGGTCAAACAACAACGATTGATATAGCGTCTTGATTATTAGGTATCTGTATTTAATTCCATAGATGGCATGGTGGATATTTGTCAAATATGCAATTTCTATTGCCAATATTAAATCATTCTACAATTTATTAAAATATAAGGAAGTGATCATGAAATCTTGGTTAAATTTGCACTCAAGTTGATTTTTCTCTGCAGCACCTTTAAAAATTCACGTTTTTAATTACTGTGTTTTGGTAAAATAGGAACACCTCCAAAAACAACACCAACCACTGATGCATCAAAAAGAACTAGAACAGGTAAAAAGATATTGCCATAAATTTAATGTGAGCAGTTGAAACAGCCAAATTATGCTTCAAGGATATTCTTTCTACGTCCATTTTTCTTCAGAAAACTTTCGAATCCAGATATTACAGTAAAAGGAATCTTTTTATCAAGCCTTTATATATATTACACGAGAATATAATACTGATTCCCTGTATCAGACGCCATATCAAACTAGTGTAGTTAATTTACGGTGAAGTTGTGATCAAGACCTTTTTACCTTGTGTTTTTTCACATATTGCAGCACATTTTGCAGCATTTGCTAAAAATATCTGGCTGCTTCACAATTTTATTACAATCCTTAAGATTGTACAATGCGGTCTTCCTCTTAGATTAATTACATCTATTATAATTATGTTATTTTGGCTAAGTTGCTTTGTCATATTCACAAATTGCTGTTTATGTAAATTTGTATCTATTGTAAACATGCAACAAAATTTTTTAATTGACAAAAGTTAGCGACTACGTTTGTATACGCAAACAATTTAAGTGTAGTTAAGGAATGTAAATTTCTTTTTTTGGTTTTTAGTGCCAAGTTTCATCGAAACTTTGCAGTATTGTGATGAGTGGCAAAAATTCAAGGGATGACAAATAGTGTAAACTTTCTGGGGGGTCAGTCTGACAATGTTCTTTTTTAAGTTCATCAATGCTCAACAGTATTAAGCGATTTACTTCTGTATAAGTTGTTCAAGGATCATCAAGAAGCAATTTCAAATCTTCAGTTTTGCTACCTTGAACATGTCTCGCGACATGCAGGCGGAGTGTGCGCCCAAGCGGGCGTCTTGTTCTACTTTCAATCGTATGGCATCGTGCGATAAGAAATTTGTCGTTTGTGAATGTGGTCTGTCTTTTACAGTAAACCGTCAGACGTTAGGAACTTAGAATGTTTTCCAAAGTTGTTAGGCGCAAATGCTTCAACATTCAAAGCCACTGGCCAGCTATGAAACAATCTTGCAAAGCTTTTCATTACGCATGTTCAGCAACGTTTGCCTTATGAAACTTTGCACTGTCCTTGGATCCCTAGCGTTCCATCTTGTCATCCTACACATGCGGTCCACGTGAATGTTGTATATTTGACAAGAACAGTCCACTCTGAAATTTCTTTCTTTAACTTCTATCCTATTTTTTCTTGTAGTGTCCCCTAGTAGTGACAAAGATCCCCCCGTTGGCTTCATTGTGGGCATAGTTGTAGGAATATTGGCAGTGGGTATCGCAATCACTGTTGCAGTTATTTGGTGGCGCAAGTCACGGGAAAGTATGTAGATTCTTCTACATGTATTTATCCAGTGTCTTCAATTTCAATCTCATAGAAGATGCACTGATGATTTGTGTTTGTTAAGTTGCTCGGAAATTAAAACAAACAATCAAGGATTATTCGAAATGCACTGTTGTCGTTGCGTTATGCAAGGTGTCTCAAAAATAAACCTTTGAAACATAAATTGCTAGTTTATTCATGTTATACAACCCATCGTATATAGTTCAACAGCTTGAAGCATATTTTACATAGTTCTCCCAAAAACTTCGATTAGACTTAGGATGCTAACAAGGGGCGTCATTGGTGCAGTGGATAGGACAAGGGCCTTTTGCCAATGATGTTGTGGGTTCGATTGTCAGCGTGTACTTTTATGAAAAGAGTTCGTGAACTACTCTGCCGAAAATTGCTAGCTTTTTCTTGGCACCCGGTTCATCCAACAGGGAAAATTGATAGGGTGGGTCAAGAAAGGCAGTTAGGAAAGCAATGCCAAAATTGCTGTAAAGATAAATAGCATAGGCCAAATATGCATATAGACGTAGTATTTACCGTATGGAGAGTTGCACGGAATTGTAAATTAATTGTGAAAAGCCGTTGCAGAAAATAACCAATAAAATATCGTATTGTCATATATCAATTGGTTGTGTGAATAGATAGCAAATTTGAGTTCAATAGGTTCAACTTTCTTTGAGACACCTTGTCTAAATTGTGTTTGTTGTGCTGAAGTGCAAAAAGTTCAAGCTAAGTAAATTGTAAATAAGTATGCGGTTTAATTTACTTAGTATATATACGGTCTCGTCGAACATAGCTGTTGCAAAATTGAACTCATCGTCAGATTATTCACTTATGTGTATACTAAGTAAATTAAAAAATTAATGCTATTCTTCGATTTAAGTGGCGTTAACGAGAAAAAGTCCAGTAATAAGCATCAGCAATATAAAACAATATTACTGTAAATAACTATAAGATGTAGCCTTAATATTGTGAAATGACACCTTTAAATATTCCTATTGGTAGTTGGTAAAATGATTTTGTAATAAATAAACTTAAATTGGTGCATGATTGAAATGATATAACTGTAAACATTATGATAAAGTTTTTTGAATTGTGAACAACATCTAATAAATCGTGGAAAACAATTTGTGGCTACAACTCATTAGAAGTTTGAAACACATGTCCAATTTTGTCCAATTAGTTTTATTTCCAAGATTTCGGGTCTTTTTAAATTTTTATCTATTTTTTGTTTTGTTTTAGACGAACAGGGATCTGTGTAAGTTCACTTGTATTCTTATATGCTAATTATACTGTTCCAAATTATTATTTTAAATCTATGATTATTTTATGCTTGTTTCAGTCTTTTGAGTCGCTATAGTCTCATACTGACGAGTAAAAATCATACACACGTTAAAAGGCTGAAAATAACAAAGTGCATGGGATGCATTGTAACTTAGTGGCTCAAGTCAGTTTTGTGAGCATATTTTTATGTCCATTATTATTGATTATTTTAGAGAAAATATCAATGCTGGGGATGACTCTCCTCGTCGTCCAGAGGAGAGCCCATATGCCGTGCTGCAACTACGCATTTTTGCGGGTGAGCTGGATGACGAATCTCTCCCCAATCCTCTCTATCATCAATATATAATTTATTGTACCAACATAGAACTTAAGAACACGTTTAACAATAGCTTGACTTATATATTCTTATTCTTATTCAACAGTATGGAGATTGGTACAATAAGTAGTAATTATAGTTGTAGTAACACTATCATTAGTAATACCTTATGTCCTATATTTGTTCACATGATATCTTATCTTTAAATTTTGTCATTTGCACGTCTTTCGTGGAAACCAGCTACGGCTGACGTCAGCGTGATTAAATAAAGTTTATCTCTCTCTAAGATCCCTCCGACCCGACCAGAAATGCTGGCGAAACGTCTGGCGCAGGATCCAGTCCGCCTATCGAACCCGCTCCCCCAGTTTATGCCAGGGTAAACAAAGATAGTGGAGAAAAGAATAAGAAGGATGCACCTGCAGTTTATGCAGTAGTAAACAAGAGCAAGAAGCCCATAAAAAACAACGAGAACGCCGATCCCGTATGTTCACATTTTCGTCTATTTTACTATATATTTCTGTTTCTTTCGTATATTGCGTTTGCAAAACCCACTGAACGCTGTAGATCTACAATACAAAACATAATCCAAAGATTAGCACCTTAGAACCCACATTATGGATTAAAAACAAGACGAAAATGAATGTGTGGTATATGATCATCAGATCAGTACGTCTGATGAAGATTTTGCAATAAGATTGAAATATCACAAACTCATTTTCGTCTTGTCTTTACTGTATTATATATTTTGAAATTGTCGACCGCTATACGTTTTTTGTTGTTGAACTAACTCTCGTCTTCTATTTGTTTTTGCAGGGTTTGAATTTCGCTAGCAGTGATAGTGTGGCTATACAATCTCGCAACCAGCCCGAACGGGACGATAATAGCAACAAATACGCTGTCTCGACTTTAGACGCCATAAAAGGTGACCTTGTATGAAACGTCACCTTGCATGTTTATAAAAAGTTTATAAACTTTATAATCTCTGACTCAACCACGAGCCGATTACAACCCCTCTTTCCTTACTAGAACCAAAAAACCGTTGTAAATTGTAACACTTTCAACAAGGGTGGATAAAAAAGTGGACCTTTCCGAATGTGCATTTTGTTGACACATTCTATTGTGGTTTGTCAGTGTTTGAACCGCGGATGGGTAAAAATAATGATCCGAATACACTTGAGATATGAAAATCAAATCTTTTTCATTGTAAATTTATTAAATCTGAAACGGTTCACTTTTTCGAGGGGCGCCGATTAAAGCTCGTTTTCCACTACGCGAATTTTGTGGAGCGAAGATAAATCCAGCGACGCGATTTGCTAGCAAAATACTTTACTGCGAAAAAGTCGAAAGTCAGCCAATCACGTTGCCAGATTTACTTTTTGCACAAACGAATTTGCGTAGTGGAAAACGGGCCTAAAGCCTGCTTTTCGTATATAGTCTCCGCTCTTATGAAATCGAGAATGGAGCTCGTTAATATCAGCGACTTTGCGCAAACGTTAGGCTTGAATTGTGCAGTGGGATGCAGGTCAATAAAAAATGACCTCGCAAAATTTAAATGTGATTTGATCAGGCAAATTCGAATATGCTTGCCATACATCTTCAATTGCTGCGGGAAGTTTTATAATTCTCTTTGGCCCTTTAGTACACAGAGGTTTTCTTTATGCGCAAGTGAAGTCGCCTGGTCTTTTTGCTTGTGCGTAAGGAAAATACTTCAACTGGGCATGCGCTTTAGGGTAAATATACTCTCACAATGATCGAGAAATTTACATTTTTTTTACTGTGAACTGCACTCTGTAAGGCGTTGAATTCAATATATTTATATACAGTTAAAAAACTCTTTTAAAATGTGTTTAATTGAAAATCACTAACAGGAAAAGAAAGAAATATTTTGTGCGAAAATACAAGAGTTTTCTCTTGGGTTTCTTCCTTCAAAGAATGTTCCAACTTCTCTATTTACCCTTGCGCTGTTACAAATGTCATGTTTTATTAGGAAAATAACCTTTCAAAGGTTGCGTGTTCCGTACTAAATGGCAACTTATCAATTCATGCATGCATGTAAAATTCTGTATTATCATTCTTACATTTTTATTAATAAGTGTATTGTTAGTTAAATTGATTCAATTGACCAATTGTAAATTAGTTAGCAAAATTAGAAATGACAATTTTATATACTCAGGCCGACACATACTAATGTCAATGCCAAGGATTGTACGTATTTATACTGAATATTTCAGTAAAACTTGAAAATGGTTTGCAATGCATTCTTTCGACAAAACTGGAAAAGTTCTATCATCACACATTGTAATATTCTGTTCGCCTTTTTGCTTCAAACCTTTTGTCTTTGTCCGTCTCTTGATCTCTGACGGATAGAAATTAGAAAATAAATAAAGTTGCACATTATTGCCTAAAAGGCTGACAAGATATATTGCGATCCTTATTCGAACAATTCTATGTCAATTCTTGGCTACCTTGGTATTGGCACTTGGTAAAATTTGTATGTGAATAAAGCTGCATGACTATCTTTTTATGGGAATATCTATATATGTATATATACATTTATGTACTATAGTTCTTTGAATATTTTAGACATTTTATAGTTAGTTATAATAACCATTGTGGATTGTGCCTCTTTAACGGCGAATATAATTAGGTAAAATTAATTGCTTGTTAATTATATATTATGTACTTGTTTAGTTCAATAATTGTAATAAAATATTGACAAAAAAAACTATCCGTTTGACTTGGCTGTATGAGTAGCAACGGACTCTGTATATCTGCCATCGAATCATTTGTTTTGGCACATTCTAAATTGAGAAAGCATAGCCAGGTCAGGGATTGTACGTTCTGAAAGTGTATGCTATTTCTATGTGCGCAGTTTTACTAATCCATGAAGATATAAGGTTCCTGTAGCAGATCTGATGCCCTTTACACTTGGTCTATGTAACTTTGATTACCGTTTTGGCTTTAAAGAAATTCTCTCACCTACATAGAAGACACATAAAAAGCAGCAACACAAAGAGTAAAATGACGTACACCACGACCAATGATGCCATGAGCAGTTTTACTATATCACCTGGGGCCGGTTGTACGAAAGGCAGATAGAGCTATCGTCTGCATGGATAGAGGTTTTTTGGACCGTTGTAAAATTAGACAAAAAGCACGAAACATCCGTAGTAGCCAACGAAATAGAAAATAGCGGCCTTTAATCTGTGAATATAAACTTTAACCTTATTTAAAACGATCAATAGAAAATTTTACGAAGGTTTTAACATATCACTATCCAGTGGATAGCGCTATCCAACTTTCGTACAACCGGCCCCTGAAATACAAGGACGAAATAAAAGGTACAACTTTTACTAATCAATGCACGACGCTAAAGGCAAGAACGTAAGCCAATCTTTGAGTTCATGTCTCGAATGACGATGTCGTTACCATGCACAAGTTTGTATAAACATGAACAAAAAGGAAACAAAGGACTTCGGTTTGGTCTCAAAACACATCTCCCATGACTCCCTTGAACATGAACAAATCATGAAACAGAAGTTTAGAGAATATTGGAATGCATAAACTGTTTTCTCAAACTCACCCTGGTCATCCTCTTTTCTCACATCGACCTCTAATTTTTATTTCTGTACTATATAAGTAGCATGCTAATTTGAATATGAAAGGACACTACGACTGAGTGGTTTAAAAATAGGAATAAGAGAAAGTAAAATTTACGTAGGATTTAATTGTATATAGTTAGCATAAATGTGAATACTAAATGGCTTTAAGTTCTGGAATACTTTAGCATTAACTAGTTATGCTGAGAACAATAATGAAACGTAGAAATTTGGAAACGAACTTTAAACAAGACTATTTTTACTACGAGAAGGTAATGGCAGCGTGAATTTCATCGGCTATCTTGATGGTGATAAGACGCTAAAGTTCAGACTCTCATTTCTTTTGACAATATAATGAATATCTTTTCAGGAAGATGGTGGAAAATTGGGAATGAGGAAGAGTTGGTCTGCGTCTGAGCAGGGCGCCCTGGTCTGAGGCAGGGGAGAGCGCGAGAGTTCCCATGATACCACCTGTACTTTTATATTTCGTACTTATATGAAGTATGTCCCTTATGTGCATTATTTCAAAATTTGTGCACATTTGCTACAAATTGTTGTAAAGTTTCCCATTTTGCAATGCCGCGAGAAAAGCGTCTTTCTTCTAGGCAAGTTAGGCATAAAGGTTTGTACTTAACACATCTAGACATGCTTTAATATTTTTGCCGCAAATTATGACTGTTCATATTTGTAAAAATTTATTATACGACTTGTTGACTTGACTCGTTTTAATTAATAATGGTAATACTATGAGCCTCAGGGCGAACTGGAAAGTTTGTAGCTCGATTTGTGGAATAACGACGAGCAGGAAAAATTTGGTTTACCGTATTGAAAAGCTCGAATTCGAGTGGGGTCGCTTATTTGAAGGGGATTGCTGCTAATTTGGTTGTGCATGGTGGCATGTTCAAGGCAAAACTGAGTACTGAGATCTGTGCCCCAAGATACAACTCTCTAGCACAGATTTCCGACTTCCTCAAAATTGTGTAAGTCGATTTTCCTGCGATTTCAATGGCGGCCATGAACCTGGCAAGTGCCCTACAGAAAGGTATTCACCCCCCTGAACAAATAGTTTTCAAAATGGCCCCTGGGGGATGATGGTCTCTGTTTAGGGCACTTGCCACGTTAATGGCGGCCACTTACGCCAAAATCAGTGGCATGAAGACCAGGTCGGACATCTGTTAGTCTCTCATCTGTGTCTCTAGTCTTTATTTATTCCACAAAGAGAAAATTATGGCATCTAATTCCCTTGGGACACCCCAGGTGCTGCTGCATTTTTTTTCGCAAGAAACTCAGTGGCTCTTGCAATCAAAATACGACATGCTTTAAATGTAAACAAACCCATGAAAATGGTTCACACTTCATACTATAATGCAAATGGTCAACATGAAGCTACAGTCATGTTTTTTTGGACCAGGAACTGGTCCCCAGTCGCTGCTAATCATCTTCTTCTTCTTCTTCTTCTTTTTCTTAGGGGGCGACGCGCTTTGAAAAAAGCTTAAGGCTTTCTCATTTCTAGTTCAATCGTCGTTAAACTTGACACAATGATGTAAAATGATACTACTCATCGATTCGCAGAGTTCGATTTTTAATATTCGATTTAGGAAAAAAACTACAGCCAATTATTTGCTGTGATGGTACAATAATTATTATGCATCATTAATATTCACAGACATGCAAGCCGTGTGTTATAAGCTGTTGCAACGCAGATATGAAAATCAAAAGGCATTATAGATTTCATACATCATAAGCCGTTAGTGAGAGTTTCTAGACAATGCCGTGAATATCAATGATTTGGACGACAAATAAGCTTGTCCAATCGACCCAGTTCCTGGTCCCATTAGTGTGCTAGTACTTGTTAGTCTAATTATATAGCCAAGCACTCTTCATGCTCCACTTATTTTGTTAAGGTTTGATGTTTTGAAACTTGCGATTTTTGATTGCATCATGAATACGATGAAACACATCATGTAACTGATGCAAGCTAGCCATTGCAACAATATACGTCAGTTGATGTTTTGAAATGCGTGGGGTAGTGTTTCCTAGTCTTGTTCTATCACATTGCGATTGCCTCCTATTACGTCAAAGCCTACTCATTGGCAGGAGTTTCCCCTGACTTGTAAAATTGTCTGGCATGATACAGAGTGGAATATATAAGGAGGCAAGGTATATTTAGGTGATTGACAGCCAGTGAGTTGATTAAATTCTTCTATTATAGATTTCAGCGACTCGGAAGAAGAGGACGACAGTGATCAAGAAACAATGATTCGAAGTCCTCCTAAGAAACCAAAGAAAAACAGTGTTGCTCCAACTTACACTTCAGAATCTGGAGACGATGATGAAGACTCTGAACAAGATGAAGATCAGAATAATGTTGTATTGACACCTGTCATTACATCAAGTACTCCAGCCATACAGTCTGGTGCTCCAATTATGGTGAGTAAATCATGCTCCTGTGTTTATGTGATATTCGGTAAATTAGTAGTCTTCAATTATGTAATCTACTTTATCTTGTGCCAGATGATATTACTTGTCATGGATTCAGTATTCAAAAAAGGTCCCTTGCTTACCCTTGAAGACCCAATGCACACTAGTGGGCCCTACTTAAATCTGTTTTACTCTCAGTCTAATGCAGGATGATTTGGCCATCAGTAGAGGGTCTAGCAGATTAATAGTGCAATTCATCACCATGACAAAGCAAGTTACAGTTTGCAATCATTTGTAGTGTTTGGTTCTAAATTATAACCTCTTGCTAAATTGGATTCATTTTGCTAAACCAGTGGAGGGATAAAGTGTAAGTGGGATTTCCACTTACTGCAATAGGCTAACAAAAGCTGCATTCATGTATCTTTCAATTTTGTTTGTTAAATCATTGAGGGACAATGCACCCCTGTGCTTCCTACTTATTTTACACCATATCAAGGAGTGACTTAATCAATTAGTTTAAGGAAATGCTAAGTATTGCTATTACTCTTTTAATTAATATTTTTGCTCATCAGCAACACACTGTACCAAGCATACCACAACCAGTTTTATCAGACTTTCCAGTACAGAGCTTTCCTTGTGGTTCGTGTCGGAAGGAAGTGAGCGATGATGATGCTGCAATATTCTGTGAGAGTGGCTGTAGTCAATGGTATCACAGAGTGTGTGCTGGACTCACTGAAAATGCTTATAACTTGTTAACAAATGAGGAGAATGCAGATTGGGTTTGTGATCAATGTATAACAAAAAAGAATATTCCATTAGTGAAGTTAAAGTCTTGATCAAACACATGTGACTCATGATAGGATTATTCTGTTTTATCATATCAGTCTAGGAATCTTTGGCTGTGTATGTATAATACAAAGTCTGACTCACAAGGTTGCCCGGGAGAGTCTAGTAGTAGAGTGTCTTAATATCCAATAAAGTACCATAGAGCCCCAGTGCATGATCTTACATTGTTCCTGTAGGATCCTGTAAAGGCTCAAGATTTGCAGTATTTCAGGCTATGTGCACACGGTAACGTTTTTGAGCGTTTTCACTGTTTTCATGCGAAAACGGATGCAAACACTGACAATTTAAAGCAGAGGCTGCAGCTTATTTAATATATTGAAAATATCTTCCCTTGGAAAGTGTTAACTAATCGTTACGATAAACGAGACACAAACGTTTTCGGAAACGCTTGAAAACGGCGCCCGTGTGCACGTAGCCTCAGTATACAATAATTTAGGCCTCGTCCACACGTATCCGGATAAATTTGAAAACGCATAAATATTTATCCGTTTTCAAAAAAATCTGCGTCCGCACGTTGTCGTTTCTGAATCGTTTTTGGCGTCCACACGTAAACGCTAAAACGGTACCGCTGAAATTGCCTACTGAGCATACTCATTAGAGCAGAACATGTGGCTGCAATATCCAGTATTTTCGCTTGCCGTAAAAACGATCAAACTGCGTTGAAGTCGGCAATGAAAGAAGCCAAATTATGCTTCTGCGCTTCTCCAAATAATCTGCTTGATAGTTTAGAATAGCAATGTAAAGCTGAAAATAAGCTACAATGCTCGAAATGAGACCCATTAGTAACGAAACTATATACTGTTTGTTCGCCATGATTTCACTACAGTGGCAGCACCACAGATGCGCTCTCCATGTAGCTATTATAGCTTAGTGGAGAGCACGCGTTGGACTAGGTTTGAATTGTAAGTCATCGTTTTCAAATCGTTTTCAAATTTATCCGGATAACGCGTCCACACGTATCTATTTAGCCGGTGTTAGCTATCAGATTTATCCACTCAAGAGAGCGTTTTCAAATTTATACGTTTTCGGTAGGTGAAAACGCCGTTAACGTGTGGACGGAACCCGTAACCGTATAAATATTTATGCGTTTTCAAATTTATCCGGATACGTGTGGACGGGGCCTTAGGCACTGAAGATAGAGCTGTGCAAACTCCGGGTTTTTCACCTCCGGCTCCGGCAAAAAATTTTCCTGCACCGGCAAAACCACAAAAATTCTCACTTTCATGAAAATTCTCCATTGTATAGTGGAAGCACTGTCATACGTAGAGTAGAATATTTTCACGTAAATTTTTGCTCTTGGTCGATACTCATCGCGCGTTGTTCAGAGTATATTTTCGTCGGATATTTATTAAATTTAGTGGGACGTTTACCGAAGTCGGACAGTAGCCTGCGGCACAAATAAATGCTGCTGGAGGTTTGCTAGAGCTGAATAAACTCCGGCTCCGGCAAAATATGCCAAAACTCCGGCTCCGACGCACAGTACTAAGATTGCCACAGCTCGTATAAAATCTGTAAATGTTGATTTTAAACAACTGTCAAGTAATAGTCGTTCATGCTAGACTTCAATGCTGTCGCAAACCAACATTATTTTAATGATATGTTTTAATACCAAGCTCTAACTACTTATCCATCATGCAATGCATGTAAGCAAGAAGTTCATTTGCTATTCTTGGATACCAACTTTGAAAGAAGACCCTTACCAGATTGGAAACATTTAGTTTCCGTCTGGATACTGTTGAAAATTTGTATTTCAAGGTATAATCCGAAATTGTGTAAGTCCCACCAAATAGAAGGACTTCCTCCAATTTCCAAAGACCTTGACATAGCTTATGTTTATTATTGCAAAGCTCTCGTTAATGCAAAACTGCAAGTGCCTCGAAGTTTGTTGAAAGGAAATACGCGGCTCTGCCTCAAATTTTCAACTCTTCTCGGTGTTTGGAAATTAAAGGAAGCCTCCTATTCATGTTGGAGCTATTACTTGAACGTACGGTTCAGTAATATAACAGCACAGTACGGTATAGAGGATTCTGAAACAAAGACCAAGATCGGACCAAGAATGTTTACTATATAACAAAGAAACGTTTTCTGGATCCTAGAAAAAAAACTTACCGAGGGCATGTCACCGCACGTACTCTACTGAACTCTACAGCATGCAGTATAATTTATTTTATAAGTAGTTCTAGAGTAGTTGTTTGTATGTCTTATATACCAATAAAGTTTCACAGTAGTCTTTATATTCATGAATGAATCAGAAGTTTTGGCCATGTATGCCAATAAATCATATAAAAGGACAACTTTTTATGAATGGACACTGTACGCTTTAGACTAATTTTCATCTAGGCAAAGAAAAGGAAATTCCTAGGGAGAACTTACGAAAATTAGTAAAACTGCAAAGTTAGGATGTGAAATGCAACATACAAAAGGTATAGCCCTACGAATTTGGCAAATTTTCTTTGCTACGTATTGTATTTCGTGCGAAAGTTTGTAACTAAACTTCGCGTGTGTACTTTCCCAAAGTGTACAAAATTTGCCAACTTCGGAGGGCTATATTTTCCTTATTTCATAGCATTTCGCAACCAAACTTGGCAATGTTACTAATGTATGTTCTACATAGTTAGGGTGATTGATTTCCTTCACTTTGCCTGCATAAAAAGTTAGTCAACAGCGTATACTCGCCATTGTGCAGTATATTGTACCTATTTTGGGTAATTCTATTCTGATCTACACTTGGCCTGCACTAGCACATCCAGTCATGTGGTAAAGGACAAGACATTGTAGACTATTTTTCATCCTGTGTAAAAATACTTAAATTCCAAATTGCTAAAACTAATATGTTCTAGAAAATGGTCGGGAAATCGTTAAGAATAAGAAGTATTTGAAGTTAGCCTGGATAATTCTGTTACGCGTAATATTATGACACGTCTCTTGACCAGCATGCAGTTTGTCTGTATCGTTCCTTCAAAGTTTCCTAATTTAAAGTATTCTATGGCAATATTATAGAGATGTTACTCGTTAAGCGCCTCGTCAATTTTCAGCACTTTCATTTTTAAATGCAGCGCTCTTTAGACGCATTTGATTGGAAATGTAGCAAGACCATAGTTCAAAAAACAAGACATTGTAATGGAAGAGATGAATTTCTGAAGTTGACTGAACTTGTTAGTATTGTTGTTTTATGTTCGCTTCTTGAACTATTATATATTTTGTCCATAGTTAGGGCGGCGTTTATTCTACGGCGGTGTTAAAACGAGTGAATATTGCACGTGAGTTGCGTCATTACGTAATGTTGTGACACATTGCTCTTGCAAAGTTTTTCTTTTCCATCATTTCTGTCCAATGTTCTGATGTTTCTTGGCAAATTTCAACGACTCCCAAACTTGCATCAGGCATTACCATATCCGAACTCTTAACTTCAAACACAAATTTGTACCCAGTTTCTTCAGAGGTGCCATTTTTCCAGTCGAAAACAAAGGGTTCATTCCACACGGGGTCGTGGGTTCCTTTACAAGGCTGTGTCCGCTTCTTCTCAATCACTTGACCATGATAAAGCAATTTTATTTGAACGTATGGGTCTTAAAGAAGTCAGTAAATTCATTAAACTTGGTTCTCATGTACTCGCCGACGATTGGTGATTCTCTTGCGACTTTACGTTCATTGAACAAAAGTCGCACGAGCATCGCCGACCAGCGGTGACCTTTGAAACCAGGCTTTTTGTAAGAAGCTGGTCTTATTCAGTTTTTTAAGTACTAATTTGAAGGTACACCACGTATATTCATTATCGCAAAGCTTCGGGCCGTTTACCCGGACCTACTTCAATGCAGGTCAAGCCAAAATGGCGGCTTATGAACCTTTCTAAGTCATTCTTAGTCCCCTCAACGTGCGGTCAATTAGAAATGCTGAGGAGTTGGCCGCTGTTTTAATACTTTTCTTTTTTACTATAGATGATGTAAAACGAAGAATTCCTGTTTATTTATTTGCAAATGATCCAGCAACAGGGAATGATCGAATCACTGCTTTTGAGTAATAAATTGATACCTCCATGTTGCTGGATTGTTGGAAAATATGCGTCATGCTCAGTATATGATTAGTTATTTCTTAATAGTCCACAGTTACAATCGATTTTAAGTACCTGCACGTTAGTTGACCGCGTGTCGGGGGAACTGAGAATGACTCCCAAAAAAGCTGCATGAACCAGCATTTTTGGCTTCACTTTCCGCATTGAAGTCTACCTTTCATGTTATATAGTTCAGTGGTTTGCAATTCAAGCTTCATCCGTGCACTATACATGTTATCTCATCTTACCTGCCCTTAGTGTTCTTTTTGACTTTGGTAAGTTAGCTGCTTTCATAACGATCACATTGATTTTTGACGTTCTCTCTTGATATCTTAATGACAGAAATAACTGCCCCTTGCCGTGGGCTGCTTTGGAACTCGTGTCGATATTCTAAGATAAAAACGTTACAAAATTCAAGCTGCAAGTTCTCATAAAATGATCTCTGATGAACAAAAGCTTGAACTGGCCGGTTTAACCTGGTTTTCATACGTCTGCAATGCTGCAAGCTCTGTTAATGTTTGCAATGACTCGATTAAACTTTTGTTTTTCAGGAAAAAGTTCTTCAATGAAGCAATCTCCTGCAAGAACCTACACTATAATATTCTATATGTACATGAAGTACTGCAGTAAATTCTCACCTTTCGTTGAATAGGCCTCCAGAAATATACCGGTTCATCGGGTTTGAAATTAACTTCTGAAAATTTCATGGTCACAACACCAACGAAATGAGTCTGACCAAATCTTTCTTGAGAATGCAATGATAAACTAATAATCATATCGTGTAAGTCGGCGCTGGTGATATCTGTACATGTGAATACACTGTTGAACACCGAGTTTTTCCGAAAGGAAATCGAAGTCTTCCCGAGCTTTTCTCGAATTTGGCCGTCGGTACCAAGTAGCGAGACTTTTACTAACACGCCTGCTTGCAGGCCAAATAAATTAGGAAGATTTTGCGCCTGGATAACTTGAACTTTAAGTTCATTTAAGTGGCAATTATGAAACAAGGAAAAATGTAATTGGCATGTGCGTTTAGGTGGGTCTATCTTTGTGTTTGTATTGATGATTGGGATGTCAAATTCTGGTGCTTTGCCGTTTTCCTGTATGGAAGGTCGACCATGTATACTGAATATTGAGAGGGCGCGGCTGTTTCGTTGTGTGGCTCTCAGATATATTTCGGAGCTCGTTGGGCTCATGCGTTTATAGCCGTCCAGCGGTTTCTTTCGTTTTATGTAGATGAAAATAAGAATTAGAAATATTGCCAAGGTTGCCAGCGCTCCGATCATTGCAGCTATTATCATTCCAGTATTGCCTTTGGGAAAACCTAGATAATAATCAAAAAATGATCGTAAAACCTCTCAGTATGTATGGAGTAATGAATAAACCATGTTTAACTCAGCAGAGTGAATTTTGAACAGCGTCAGATTATCTTTAAGGTGCGTTTACACAGGCGATTTTTCTCCTCTTAGCGTATGTGATTGAGTAGGTGGACTGGCGAGTGCATTAGCAAAATTGTTGGACCAAGTATATTCGTCAGTTATCCACTCTTTCACATTGTTCAACACGAGAAAAATCGCATCGAAAATCGCCCGTGTAAACGGGCCTTAAGACATCTCACATTCAAGAAGGTGTACTACCTCTAACTAATCCAATGACCGAATTTAACGTTTTTTAATTCGGCTATGAGTTCTCTACTTCATGAGATCACTTTAAGATTAATCTCATTCAAGAGCATGTACTACCTGAGTTTTATCTAACCTTCTCAAAGCATTATTAATTCATAAGCAAAACACAAAGGAAATCAACACTGTCCTCATAATATATCGCCGATACCGGCGACCCTCTTTGTGTTTGATCATTGGAGAAGAAAATTATTAGAGCTAGACAAAAGAGTTTAAGCGTCAGTGGTCAGTGACCAAGGACAATGAACGTCGCCGATCATCGTCGGCATATGAGAACCACGCTTACTAAACGCTCAAAACTTTGGCATTGATATCCAGTTTCAATACAAGTTTGTTTGAGAAGCAGTACAATAAACCCGAAAGTTGTTTATTACTTGTGTCCAAAAAGACGAAAACATCTCAAAGTGTGGAATAAAATTGGCCAGCGCCTCGTTTTTCAACAAGTTTTTCACTGTCTCGAACACCGGTAATTAACGCTTTCACGTTATTATGTATTACATGTCAACTCAGCCGTTAGTTTGGTTCTACGTTGGATCATTTAAAGGTAGCTCACGTCCAGAAACATGTATTACTTGTGGATGATCCCACCATGGGTTCTGTATTTTTATTTTTATTTTGTTTAAAAAACATACCCAGTAAACTCTTATTGAAAAACAGGTGCTAGTTTTGCATCATCTAGCCTTGTCTAACACAGTAGTGAGTGGAGCTCAACATCAGATTATTTGAGATGAATTGGATTGAATATCGTGCACTACCTCTGCTTGACTAAAGCCCTGTCTACACGAGCAAATAAAATGTGACAATTTCTGCGTGACAATTTTTATTTGCTCGTGTAACCGAGCGAAATTGAGCAATTTTTGTGTGGCATATGCATTTGCCGAAAAGCTGGAGTGCTATAGCTTTTATGTGCCAAAGAAAAATTGTCTCATATTATTTGCTCGTGTGGACGAGGCTTAACTAGGTTTTCCTCAGCGGCGAGTTAAGTAAAACATCAGATCATTTAATAGGTTGCATTGAAGAATATGTACAAATTCAGCATCATGGTTAAAACGTTTCATGCGATCTTTAAGTTTGTTATCACGGCAAAATCTTTGTTTTATTATCTAAAGAAATATGTTTAACGTATAGCAGCGAGTTAGGTACAACATCAGATCATTAAAAGGTAACTCACATTGAAGAATGTATTCTAATTCTGCAGTATCTAAGACCGACATCAAACGTCGCTCTTGTCATGCGCCGAACCTAGTGCAAGTGACGTAAGTCTTGGTGTGAGCTTATTTACATTAGGTTCGACGCATGAGAAGAGCGACGTTTGACCTAACCGTAACCATGTTTTAACTTAACAGTGAGTTTGGTGCAACATCAGATAATTGAAAGGCCGTATGAGCCGTTATATTTTTGTAATGGCTTGTTGAACTAAAACAGATATAGCAGCGAATGTTTAATCAAAGGCATGGTTAAGTGAATTCGAACAGAGCCAAATAACATATATTTCTGTGGAGCTTAGCAAAGGACAATCAGCATTATAATCGTATAGATATAGTTGTGGGTAATATTTTGCCGAATTCCCTTCGCCACAGGCCTGTAAATGATAAATATATTATTCCTCTGTTTACTACGGTCGCATTTTTCGCGCCAACTTAGAAATTTCACTTTATCATGAAAACCAATTTGTCCCATTGTGAACGCGCGGACAAGAGGCCTGGGTACTACTTTATAAATATCAGCATAAACTTGACACTGGAAAACTTTTTCAGTTCGAAACTGTTTTCTGGAGCAGGTTGTTTTTGTAAAGCTGCTAGCGTAAAACCGGATTCAAGGCAGGTCAAATTTTTAGGCAAAACTGTGGATCAATCAAGTCTGGCATAATTTGCAAAGTCTTGATTAATTTTTGGTTTCTCTACGTCAGTAAAGAAACCGAAACACGGAAATTATAAACGCGCCGACGATTTCAAGCAGTATAACACAAAACATAATGCGAAGATTAGCATTCTGAAATCTGAGATGTATGCGATGAGAGCATTGAACTAAAGATGAATTATATCTACTATTGCGTGCAAGTTTAATTTTGAAACTAGCTGCTTAATGCTACATTCTGGCCGGATGTACGAAGTGTGTTTAGCTTAAAAGGTGAATAAGCTCAAAACATAAATCATATTTATGTATTCCTTGGACAATAAAACTGAAAGTTTTATACTAATTATGTACCTAACTATAGCTTTCGCACATAAGATTAGATTCAAAAGATTTAGAAGTTATGTGTATGGGAGTGTTTTTGAATTGTGACTTATCCACCATGCCAAACGGGCTTCGTACCAACGGTCCCTGATCTTTTGGCCGCATTCCAGTTATACGTTCGCACATAAAAGTTAATTTACATCCTTCAAAGTTATCTAGTTTTTAAACATACACGAACATATAGACACGTGGTTATTTAAAAACGAAAATTTATTTCTGCATTTGTTTATAAAATAAGTTTTATAACAACTTAAACTTTAACGTGTGCGTAAGTGTGCATCAAAAATGTGTAACTGGAAAGGAACCTAAACGGGTGTTTCATTGAGGTGCAGGATTGGAAACATTCTTAATTTATTTGATTTGGCATCATCTTTGTAAAAGTACTCCTGCTATAATATGCAACTGAGATTAAATAATCGTTCATTTCAATCTTGTATGTTCTCTGAAAATAGTATTCCCTGACTTATAACATGTGTTATGAATAGGCATGCATATATTTTGCTTCTTATATATAAGTTTTATATTGATATTATTGAATATGTATTGTATTGTTTTATTATACTAAAAGGTAGTCGTTTTAATAGCACTAATTTGTCATGTTCCAGTATAGAATTATAAAATTGTAGATTTTACCTCGTGTAAGCTTGATTCAATAGTGGTTATATACTTGTAAATATCTAATATAGTGTTAAATCATCATGAGGACATCCTACATTTTATGTTCAGGAATTTCAAAGTGTTCGACCAATTAGCTAGCAAGCTGTTACAACATAGGATCAACATATTACCATCATTTGTCACTCACCCATTTCGCGCTGAATTCCGTGCGAATATATCTTTTTTCGTGGATTATTTCCCCCTTATATTTGCTTGCAAGTTTGCCAAATTTGCTTTGGTCAAATAGAAGTCGAAATTGTTTTGACGTTTGCTTATTCACAATGCCTGTACAAAAGAATAGTATGCGAAATTAACATGAAATTTCATGTTGCAAATTAATGAATGTATACTGAACTCGTCTAACAATTTGTTTTTATCATTTGGTTTTGCCGAATGGTTTCGAGAAATGTAAATGTCAACTTCAAACAGATTGTACTTAAAATAGTTCTTAAATTCAAGTAAGGTATAAGCATTTTGTGAGACTTATTGTGCGTGAGTGTTAGCTCAAATGTGTAGTCATGAACGCAGGAACTATCACTGGTTTCTACAATGCATTTCATCTGCAACCAAATCGTGTTGCTTTTGTCCCTCAGTTTTAAAATTTCATGAGTTTAGTTTCTAAGCATCAACTTGCTTAGATGAACTGTACATTCGAAGCCTTGAAAGTTTCAAAGTTTGTGTATGCTCATGGTCTTACGAAAGCATAGCTGTTTATTTATGCAAATTGTAGTTAACAACCGATCTCAAGTTGTAGCTGAACTGTGCAGAAAACGAGTAGAACAAGTTGATACATGACACCACATCAAAAGGTGCCAATGACGGTCAAATTCAGAAGTTTGTACCCTTTATAAGAGCAAAAAAATGAAAATTTCAGAGACACAACCAGAACCAAAACTCGGAAATTTTAATGAACATTTTATGGCCCTTTATAGTCTGTAGTCACTAGAATGTTCGAAGAATTTTCATCACCTTACCTTCAGCTTCGTTTGACTTTTCTCTTTCTATGTAGCCTTTCCTAGAGCTGCTATTACATTCAACATAAACAGTTCAAAGATAAGAGCGACGAGAGTTTTAGAAGATATACTTGAGTTAACGAAAACGTATATCATAGTTTAAATTTAGATCATACTGTGAAGAATCATTATCACTCTATATTTGCATGATCTAAGCATGTTTTACTCAGCATTGAGTTCTGTACAACATCGGATCTGTTCAACGAACATAGAGGGAACGTATATAATCTGCCATGGTCGTTTTCTTGAATTAATCTGATGTAGCAATTTATGTGACTTAAACTTTATTATATTAATTAGTAATAGTAATTGTAACATCTAAGCCTAATCTAATTCCTGAACAATGGTCAATGTTCATTTGTGGCTACTTTCACTCAAGCAAATTGCAGCTGCGGAATAGGAACGAACAAGAAAGTTTCTTTAATTGTGTTGTAGTCAATGTAGCTCTAATCCAATCCTCCCATGACAGAGAAGATGGCGTAGTCCGTTCCTATACTGCGGATAATTTTCCTAAGAGGGAACTTATCTGTGAACATAGCAGTGGTATACACAAAACCTTGATTTTAAGATCGTCACTGTGACATATTTATTCATACCCGGAAAATGTAAACTACCCACTTAACCCGGTTGACTTCACTAAGTAAAAATACATCAACGCGAATTGTATAGAATCTGACCACCCCTGTGGATTTAATTATTTGTTTATTGTGCTACACCGCTCAGGAAACACGTTTTTTCTCGTTACGGGTGTCATAAACTGCTATACATAAACCATGATAGCGTTAAGGGAACTCTGGAACATTGCTGAAACTAAAATGATTTGTTGATTTATGACAGTCAAACGGTACTTATGCAGTAGAGCTTCCTGCTCAATTTTTATGTACTCAGTGTCCATCAAGTAATACCATACAATGGATGCAAACTGAAGCTAATTTAGGAATCGAAAGATTGTATTTTGAAATCACGCGATGAACACGTCGGGAATTCTGTGTTGAAAGATGGCATGAACGCACAGCTAAGGTATCGTGTAAACTTTTATTTCACTTTCAGAAAGATTTAAAACTATTTATTTTACCAATTTGTATTATGCACTGCGTGTAATGAGAATTTAACTGCATTGTAGAGAAAATCCGTAAAACTGACATTTTTCAAGAGGAAGTCGTATTTCTCGATTGGTTTGGACGTGTTTTATATTACCAATAAATGGGCAAGTTTAAGTTCTGTTACTTTTGTATTTCCTGTATTTTTTTGTCTGCTTTGTGTTACAAACAGGGCCCGGTTGTTCATCCACCGTTTCGCTCAAACGTTAGATAAATTAGAATTTAAAAACACCCTCACGCATTTTCCAAAACATTCAAATCAAATCTTATGTAATAAAACAATGTGCAAATACATAATTGTTGTATACAGTTAAAAACTTTCAATTTCGTTGTTCGAGGAATGCGTATGATTTCTATTTTGAACTTATCCCCTATTTAAGGTAAACAAGCTTAGAACAACCGGCCGCTGGTCGTACATGTTCGCTAATTAGGTTTAGCATGACGCAACTTGGCAAATGCCTATTTCGAGATTCATTGCAACCAGAGGGGCGAAAATGTATAATATTACCGCTGGTTGCCGATATGACTTTATTGCATTTAGATTGGGACTTCTGCTTGGTCAAATTTGGTGTATGCTGTTTACGGGAATAATAAAACTATGTCGAATTAGCAAGTGCCATGAGATCATTTATGTTTGTGCATGGAGTTCTAGTACTAAGGGAATGTAACTCCATGTAACCAAACTTTTTAAAGTACAATTCATCTGTGCATGGCCAACGTTGAAACTGAACAATTTTTTTAATATAACTACGTGGAAAATTTCAGCTCAGGCTGAAATAATAGTAATACTTGTAGTAATAGTAATTAAATGAAGTGCTTCCCGAAGTGTGTCCGCGAATTTCTGACTTCATCCGGTTCCTTCCCAAAAAACGCTTTCACGGCAAAAATCACTTTTGCCATGTATTCGTACATGCTCTATATTTGGACTGGGATAAGACGTCCCGATTTATACCACTCTATTCATCTTTGCGAGTCCAGCATTGAAACGACACTAGCTAGTTTTGCAAACCAGATATTTCCTGTGTTATTTAGACTCACAATTTACTATTAGTTTGGAGGGAGCTTCAATTGGATTTCTAGGAGCTGTGGTCTTACTATTAATATGTCTGATCATTATCAAGCGTAGACGAGAAATAAAACGACTAAAAATTGAAAAGAAAACAGCTTTTACTCGAATAGATCAAGATTTACCAGCAGCTAGTTTCCTTAGAGATAGAACTGGCGAAGACACCACTTTGGCTCCAACTCAAATTTCTACTGTGCAACCTTCAAAAGAAGTCACTTGGGCTAACCCTGTTATTGAGAGGATCAAAAGGCCTAGATCAGAAAGCTGTCCTGAACGACGCAATGCTGTAGCTGATATTACTGAAGAATTAGAGGGACAGACGACGCCTTGGAAACGTAAAACTCGCAAGTACAAGAGAAGTAAAACTGATAGCTGTTATCATTTATGTCAAATTCAGTTTTCAGTTTTCTATAATCATTATCACTCCAAGTTGACTGTTCAGCTCTTGTGTGCTGTAAATATACCTTCAACGTTTGGAGTCAACTATGGTAGTTCTGTTGAACTAGAGTTATTGCCTAACTCAGAGAAGTTGAAGACGAATGTGCAGTTACATACAAATAACCCAGTTTTTGATGAGTCAAAAGAGTTCGCAGGAATCGCACCGGATGAGTTGCTGAACACAATTTTGATACTAAGATTGCTTACTTGGGACCGCTTTAGTCATAGCACTTTGGTGGGTCAAGTTGTGGCACCGTTAGCAGAACTTGATATCAATCCCAAGAAACCAACGACTCTATGGAGGCCAGTTACATCTTCTAGCGATCAACAGGTCTGTATGCAACCTAGTGTCTAGGCTCTTTGCTGCCGCAGGCTGCTTCCAGCCTGCAACCCAGACCTCCTGCACGCGTGCTCATGACGTCATTTTTGGGATTTCATTCGATTTTTTGATGTCTCAGAAAGCTAACTCGCGTAGAAAATGAGAGGACCAGGGACTAGTCATCAAACTGCCGCACTCACTAGTACTATGGTCAATTTCGGTAATAATACATTCTGTTTGTTTCCAACCCCACGGTAAGCAAAGTATACTTTTATTTCTGACCAAACATATACTTTGTTTATTGTTTTGAAATGCAAAGGCGAACGGCATGTTTCTGGTAACCTTACCCTACCACGTAGCCATTAGTTCGGATAAGCAACAGAGCGAGGGCCCGTAGTATGCGTTTGATTCTCTCAATTATAAAGTTTCTGCAAAACCGACTTGCACTGCTAGCCATTTTTCAGTGGTGAGGATTACTTAAACTTTTACTGCAGTGGCAAACTTATTAAGGTCCAAGGTTGAAATCATTCAACCACTGAATATCTACAAAACAAGAATTAACTTCATAGAAAGGTTCAACAAACTGAGCAAAAGTCTCCTCAGTTGCATGCCTTTATAAACATTGCATTACTATTGATTATTGCAGAAGAAAACCGAAGAGTAAGAACACCGGCAATGTTTGATGGGGTAAAAGAAATATTGAAAACACATTTCTTAGCCATGTCAGCTTTATTTTACGAATTTTGGCAGTGATCTGCCAAGGAATGACAGGTTTTTTTTTACTTTACGGGAGATTCTATGGTGGCAAGAATAAGGACGTTTTGCAATTTGCATACAATGTCAAAGCAGCATGTATGACATTCAAAGAATGTCAGAGTGTTCTCTAAACTTTGATGAGTTAGACAATGAACTTGCTTAAACGGAAGACGTATTTAATATCATAATTTAAGATAACCATGAATGCCTCATGATCGAAAATGCTAGCACAATTCATCATTTTTAACTTTCCACTGTATGACTATCAATATATAAAATATAGTTGTAGCCTACAAATATGAGTTCAAGTGAATTCTTGAACATGCAAGGCAGCTGTGGGGTATAGCACTTCTGGCGTTTAACAATTTACCAAGTATTTTTGTGCATGCATACATATTCAAATCTAAATTCGGTATTTTTGGATTAAACACTTTCACATGAACTTGCGGTTTCTACAGCTATAATATAAAATGCTTATGTCGCTTTTCATGCACATCACTATGATTAAAGTCAGGATTTTCTTTTCATGTTTCGACAAGACTGATCAAACCCAGCTCCGATCGGTTAGTTTCTTAGAATGCAAGCGGAATTAAGGTCACATTCAACGAAGATAAATTCGTGCACGAAACATGAGGATCTGTCCAAGCAAGTCTTCCAAAATTCATATCTGTGTAACGTGAGATGTTACACAGATGAGGCAGTTTACCTTGCAGTAAATCACGCATGCACGCCTTAATTAAACGTCACTAAATTCAAAGGAAAATGCAGAGTGATGTAGCGGTCCTTTACAATGTTATCGTTAATTTCATTTGGTATAGTTAATCGAATTACAACACGTTGAACAAAACGAGAGAAAAGAGTCGTGGCTTTAATTTCTACCTTGGCCAGTACACTTGTCTCTTCTCCAGCCGAGAATAAGGGCCGCCTTGGCAGACTAGTTTGACGTTTTGTTTAATGAAAGGTTAAATCGTCAGATTCTTCTGCGAATGGAGATTGTAGTACGAACATTTCGGTTCCACTTTTAACAAGAGCAGGCCTTAATTAAACACCGCATCTAAAATCTAGGAAAGTGCTTAATCGATATAACATTGAATTGCAGAGATTTTAGACACGATATCAAATTCAAGCCACTTTCGCAACAATTGTCATGTAGTTTTGTTCGAGATTTGCAGATTTATTTCGCCACACCAGACAAAGTTCGACTAGTCTCTCTTTTACACACCCAATGCTGCTCTTGTCTTGCACTCAGCTGGGCTTACATATGCAGTTTCTACCTGAATCTATGGCTTATTGCTGGGCACTCAATAACTGCTAATCTCCTCCAACTTGTTTTAGTATACCACTGATATAACCTCTAGAAAATTCAGCTTGCATTGAATATTACCAGTAAATGCACAATGACTATTTTCTTAGCTGTGTATCAATTGGAATAAATTAGCATTAATTTTTTTCTTTTCAGTCAAGAATTTCCAGTTCTTTGTTATCACTGAAGGGCATAACAGATAGAGGAGAATTGACTATCTCTTTAAAATATCAAGTTCCTACTAATAAAATTACTGTGGTGATTATGAAGGCTTCTAACCTGCCAAATATCAGCAAAATATTCGCAAATGGTAAGTTAACGTAATATCACCTTAGTCACAGGCGTAGAGTTTTGACTTCGTCTTGGGGCGCTGAAACTTCAAACACGCGGTCACTTGTTATAATTGCGAGAATTGATGTTTAGTAGTATTGCCATTTGGTCAAAATTATGTGGCGTTCTGTACTAAATAGATCAGTGTATTACTATACTGAGTACACTTCGTTTGCATAAAATGACCCAGTGTTTTGTAAGCTCTTTGTCGTCCTTTTGACGGCCACACTGGACTAATTTTGAGTATCTTGAAACAGTTTGAGGCAGCGATTATTCTAAGGTGCAATGATAACCAATTTGTGCAGTGATAAATGGGATCTGTGCAGTGATAAAAGCGATTTTGTGCAGAAATCTTTGTAAAAATATCGCGATTCGCCTTATGGTGCCTTTGGTATTTCTAATAAATTGAATATGAATATGAATAATAAAATGCCATATTATCACTTATTATTATATTAAAACTCGGGATTGGCCTTTAAGCATAAAACAACATTGTTTCCTTTACATACTATTCAGCAAAAAACTAAATAGGCAAAAAAATTTCTGTAGATTTCGCTACAGTTTCATGGTCTGCACTCGACCGATTGCAGAATCCCTATACATGAACTCATGCTGATGCAGCGCAGCAAGAGCTTTTCTGAAACAACTATATTTACATAAATTCAGTGGCGGATTAAGGGGGGGGGGCTGATTGGGCTACAGCCAGGGCCCCGCAAATTTTCCAGTTCTAGGGGGGCCTGCAGCCGCCGAAGTATTCTTTGGATTGGGCCCCGAAAGAGCCCAATCCAAAAAATAGCCAGGGGCCCAAAAAACGTTAATCCGCCACTGCATAAATTTCACCATTTCTTGCTCTTCTGTGCAGAGATAAAATTTCCTTAGAATAATCCTTGGTTTGAGGGTCTAGACTAGTAGTTTTAAAATTAATACACGAGACAGTTTTCTTTCAGTTCCATGCGGGAGCTTACCAAATATTAGTTCCTTTTGATTTTGCTTCATACTTTTTGATGGGCTATTCCAGCTACGGACTAAATTTTGATTTAAACAAGAGAACGACCTCCATATTATGTTAGCTGCAAGGAGCATCAGAGCGTTAGCAAAGGTGCAAAGTTTGGTTGTGTAATGTT
This sequence comes from Phenganax subtilis, assembly GCA_025434845.1. Classification (NCBI taxonomy): domain Eukaryota; kingdom Metazoa; phylum Cnidaria; class Anthozoa; order Malacalcyonacea; family Clavulariidae; genus Phenganax; species Phenganax subtilis. The sequence continues at coordinate 10,053 of JAOBYK010360909.1, read as the reverse complement.
GTAAAATGCGAAAGATATATCCCTACGATCGAAGCTTGCAAATTTTATATATATTTTGTATTATGGTCGGAAAAAATAACCATTTTTGGCTAAAAAATGCTTGTTTTGTCGGTTCACAATACAATATATCATCGGCAAATAATTTGCAAATATCACAGGGCTATATTTTCCTCATTTTTACTACACTTCGAAACCATTGCATTTTACTTATTCTAAGGATTTTTCAATACTGTTATGATAGATTTCGTTCTTTTTGTCTGGATCAAATTCGTTTAATCGCTGGAAGGCCATTAGCATATTTAAAATCAAAAGTGCACGTCTGATTTGCTGTGACTCGGTTTAAAAAGCCAAAAATAATTTTGACGAGATGTTTTCAGTGCATGTACGATAAGAGAAAAAGAAAAGTCTTTGCATGACTTCATGATGCCTGCATAATCGTACACTAGTTTTGAAGGATTACTTCTGTGACTCAGTTTTGACATAGTATCCACGCAGAAAAATTCTTTTTCAAATTTTTAGATATGTAGAAAACTTCTTTTCTACATTTTAGATCCATACGTCATCGTGAAACTTTTACTTAACTTCAAAACTGTCCAGACAAAAAAGACGAGCATAAAACGTCGCACAACGACGCCATGTTGGAACGAACCGCTTGTTTTTGAAATCGACCCAAAAATCCCAATTTCTGAGTACAGCATGTTTCTGAAAGTAAAGAGTCATAACAGCTTATCTGAAGATCCTACAGTGGGTGAGATTCACATTGGGTATCACTCTGACAATTTGGGAAGAGAACATTGGAAAGATATGATTCTCAAAAAAAACCGAGACAAAGCAATGTGTCATAAGATCAAATGAAATTAATTTTTACTCCTGAGATTATGTCTGATACATAATTGTAACATTCTACGTTAAGATATACATCAGTAGGTGTACCGTAGTTTCTTTATCTAGCCCTTTTAAGAGGGGGGAGGGTATAATCTTGAGAGTTATTGAGTAGCGGAGGGAGGTGCGGGAAGTCCGGGCTTTCTAAACAGTGATGTTATAGGGCTTTGAAAAATTGATTTATACGCGTCACGAATGCAAGACTATAAAAGAAAGATTATTATTTCCACGAGGCACGAAACTCAGATGAATTAATTTATGGAACAAAGTCAACGGCCACGTTAATAACTTTCAGTCTTTATTTGAATTTTCTTTTACTTGTTTTCTAATCTTTTCGCAAAATAATAAAAACTGCATCATAAACAGGTGTAGATATTGAAAAAACTTTCAAAAATCATGAGAATTTGTGAACGATGTCTAGCAAGAAAAACAGAATTAAACGTTCAGGTATGCAGCCTAGCAGCGCCCCACCAGAATAAGAATGAGTGATGAATCATGAGGATTAAAGACGAAAGATGATTGGTTGAAGCAAGTTCGCTTCTCCACATGAAAAGAAATAAGAAAAAAGATCTGAAGGATTCAACACACAAGGTATAGGCTGAGAGGATTTGTAGATTAATTCCAACACCTGAAGAGGTCGAATACAACACAAACCCTTAAAATTACGGGGCAGAAGAACAATGGCGATAGATATTTTCATTGGTTATTTTGTTGACAAACAAGTTTACCATTGCATTGGTTCTTCTTGAGTTTTATTACAATTTTGATATAAATTTGATAACGGAATACAATTTTTCTGCATGCTCATCATATCTTGTTATGAAACCATGTTATAGCTCAATGTCAGGTGTTGGTAGTTTTGTGGCAAGTTTATGCAAATTCAAAAACTGTGTAACTCCTTTCTATACCCGAAATAAATAAAACAACACTAAAGAGACTTTAAGGCCCGTTCACATCAGTGAACTGTATGTAACAGTTATATATCGTTTTAAAATATTAAATACCCTTTGCACATAATATTATAGGGTAACAACTTCGTACTGTTAAATATCAGTTGACCAAACGTGATCTCTGTAGCTTGGTAAGCCCAAAACGTGCTTAGATTTCCAAAAGAAACTAAAGCAAAAATTTTGTTCCCTGGACAAATGTTCTAATTTATGAGTGGGCGTTAAACTATTGAAGATGTTCATTTCGTTGAGGTTTTACCATAAGAAATTGCATTGGTTGACTTCTGGACTTTACAAAGTGTTCACATGCTTGACTGCGTTAGAAATAATTATTAAGGGCTTATAGATTCCTACGAACAAGGTTTCTAGGAAATAGGCACGTCATTAGCTAATTTCAGCTGCACCCACCGCCTCTGATTTAGCACCACCGTTAAATGCGGTGCTTATTCCAGGGCGGTCCTCATTTGAAGGCAGCGCCCTTACGACACATGTGATTGTAAATAATAGCTGAGCAAGACTTAAAATTCAAATCAGAAGACATTGTTTTAGAAGAAATACATTTTCCAAAGTTGAATTTACTTGTAAGATTACACTAATGACGCTAAATGCACTGCAGGGTGCGTTCAAAACCACATGCACAGTTTGCATAAACATAAATGAAACATAAAACAAAGACTTTAAGACCATTTTGCACTACGGCCTCTTTGCCGGCCCGGGTGCAGCGTGCTGGCGCTTGCTCGAGCTCCCACGTGCATGCAAGATCAAGAGCGGACAATCAACAACAGAGTATGCCCAAAACCGTGCGCTTCGCCCACGCGGGAAAAAGGCCGTAGTGGAAAACGACCTTTGGCCAAGTCCCCAAACTATCGCTCCAACAACGTAAACATGAATAAAAGATAAAACAAAGACATTTGTCATCCTTCAAATAATGTCTTTTCAAAGCTACACGTTTTCACTGTGCACAGTATAGTGATAACAGTTAATTTTATGCTGCATGATTAACTACGTTGTTCCATATAAGGAGAACACGTGAGTAATAGACGAGATGTAGGAGACATAGAAAGGAGCAAAGATTACTATTAGGATTATCATTGAGAGAGCGAGTTAGCGAGACTCTATGTCACTGATTTTGGGATTTACGGAAATAAATAAAAGCAATATAAACTTTAAGGACATTACACACAGGTTTGCATGAACGCCAACTAAACGATAGGACAGGCCTTTCGCCTAGTTGCAATAGCATCTCCAACAACTTTGTCAGCGGATCGAGCATGAGTAGAATTTATACATTTGTGTATACAACAATACAAAATCTCAAACTTCGTAACATCATTTCTGAAACTTGTCAAAGATTCATAAGCAGATACTGAAGAAAATCATATAGTCTTGATACCACGGTAACAAACGTTCACAGGCTTCTTGTTTATTCTCTCTTTAAATTCAAGCAGTCGAATGTTGCTCATTACTGGTGTCTAAATCACCTCAAGGTATGTATATAACTGAGCAAAAAATATTGATTAAAAAATGCTTTATTATAATTGTGAAAAGTGTGCATGCAAGTATATTATTATGAAGTTACATCCTACAATCCGGGCTATGTTTACAAGAGTGAATTAAGAAAAGAACTATTTAGGAAAGAACGTTTTGATCGCGATTGTAGCTCCATGTTATGTCCGCTTGAGAGCTTCCAGTGACGAACAGAGTAAATCTGTAGCCTGTGGAAGGTTGTACTGCTCCTGAAAAATTAATATGAACAATTATGACCAGGCAAGAATTAAAACACTGGAATTTTGACCAAAAATTGCGAGACTATGTAACAAAAAGTCTTTGCTTCGAAAATATTGAGAAATGGAAACATTTTTGGTGTCTCCATGGGGTAGAATACAGGGACCGCGGAGACGGGGGACGGGGTTCGGGGGCTTTAGCCTCCCACAATTTTTGGCGGCCAAAATTATTATAGTCTTTCACTATTTAAAAGGATTGTTTATATGGCTGCAAAAGTCTCAATTTTGTTCCTTTCTATGACTATGCTCTCAGAGATTTTTGTTAAAGTTTCTCTCAAAATGCAGGTAACAGCGTTAAAGCGTTATAGAAAATTTAAAATTTTCTTGGGAGGTTCTATTTATGACTTAGCTTCCCCCACCCTCTGATACGCTCAGTGGGCCTTGGAATATAGAAAAACGCTGGTGAAAGTTGGACATAAATTAGAAATGATGAGAAGACACGAGAAAAAAACTGCGAGTGAATGAACAAGGAATATTATTTCTTTCAGTTGCTTTTTATATAATTCAATAAGTCTCATGGAAGCAGCTTGCGGAGGACTTCTATAATTTTCATACCTGCGATTGTGATGGTTGATTTTTCTGGTGTTCGTAGGTATTGAAATGCAACGCCCTTGATCGTTTCGTCAGCTTTGTAATACCCATACACATTAACCCAACTATCCATCCAGCTAGCCTCTCCCCACTCATAGCCTATACTGGTATGTGACTTGAAGCCGACCCCTGGAATAATAAAACATTGCTGGTAAGCCACTGTGGGATTTAAAAGTTTATCTTGATAAGTAATATTCTATTTACACAGACGATTTTCGCTGTGATTTTCTTCGTAGAATGCCGGCGGATGCATGTACTGGATCTAGCAATGGACAGTTACCATTATAAACTAAATTTCGATCTAGGCAAAAAAAGTACATTCATCTACGCAGCTGGAAAGAACCTATTAGATGTATAGTAAAAGGCAAAGTTTGGTCGTGAAAGGTTGTAAAATGCAGGAGAATAGGCCCGCGAAGTTTGCAAATTTAGTATATATATGCATGCTATTACATGCAGAAATCGTTGCAATTTTTGGGTCATTTTCGGCTCGTATATAAGGTAACATATTCTACAGGTAACGGCAATATATACTGATTTGCAAACTTCGCAAGGCTCTTTTACCCGCATTTTACGACATTTTGCGACCAAATTGTGCAATTGTACTACATCTAATATGTTCTTTCCAGCTGTTGAGATGAATTACTTCTGTTTATCTACATCGAAATTCAGTGGTATCTCAAACAATTTGTATTATATTTAGAAAGATAACATTTCAATGAAAGGCAACAGTAATGGCGGACTATAGCTACATAAACCTGGTGTGCTAAAGTAAAACAATTATTTAAACATACAATGTTTTTGTGATGTGATATCACAGCTCGCATGCAAATGTTTATACTGCGGTGTTGAAGAACAGGCAACTATTACTTTAATGTTAAACAGTCAGACACAGAAGTCCGGCGTTTGAAGCTTTGGAAGCTTTAAACAGCATGCTAACAGTTAATAAATGTTAAGGGTGGCCGCTTAATACAGGCAAAAACAATAGTATACGCCAGAAATTAGCCTGGCAAATTGTGGCCGCGGCCATCTAACACAAGTAGCCGCTATACAGGTGACAAATATAGTACTTTTATAGAAAAAAATCGGGACTTTGAAAAGTGGCCGCTTAATGCAAGGTGGGTGCATGCTTAATACAGGGCCATTGTACACAGGTTCGACTGTATATAGCTACATTCTCATTTAATGGTTGATTGAAGCACGTTATATTAAGCCTGTTTTCAACTAGGCGGAATTTTCTGAGGGGAAAATAAATCTAGCAACGTGATTGGTTAGCTTATGGCTTTTTCGCGGCAAAATATAGTGCCAGTGAATCAGTATAGATTTATTTTCCGCACGGAAATTTGCAAAATATCGCGCGATTAACGTTTTCCCATTGCTTTCCTTTGAATTATCAGCTACCAAGTGGTACGTCTTTCTCATGAGATGTGGTTCAAAGGACAAATTTCAATAGAGAGCGATTGCAAAATGTCGATCGCGAGACTAATTGTACTTAGTGGAAATCTGCCTTTAGAACGACTTACTGATTTCTACGGCATTGTAGTTATTATTTGTGATAACAAGATTAGCAATTCCATCAGGTGCCGTAAATATATCGTTGTCCCAAACATTCAAACTTGGAATGCCAGTGTAAGATCCTACGATGTCGCCTGAAATAACGAAAACACATAAAAGAAAACGAAACGATAAGTGATTAATTTGGAAAAGTTTACGGTGGAGTAAAATTGATATGCGCATTGTGTAAAATAATCATTAGAGATACAGCTTGGTGGCCAATCTGTTAATTTTTCTTTTTCTGTTCAAGAGAGCTAATATGTATTTACTTCACGAATATGCTGGGCTTTCAATCGGAGGTTAGGTTTGTTAAAGCAGTGCAAATCTTTGAATGCTAGTAAAATGTATGTGCTTTATAGTAAGGAAGCGTGGGAAATATAAGCTTGTTGTCGTGTCGTTTTTGAGCACGAATTTTAGTGTGCTTATTTCAGGGTATATTTAGGTATATATATGTACGCATAAACCTATGAAGTTAACAATGATGAGAGAGGACAGAGATAAGATATTTATGCTTGTAGCGAGGACGTACAAGTTGAAAAATGTGTAAGTCTGAAGTTAAGTAAGCTGCTCAAATAAGGAACACGTAAAGGTATTCACATTGCTCGTATACAGAGGTATTCTGTATTCATAGTTGTAAATGTCATTTTCAATGGCTCCCGCTCTCGCAAGGGTAGAGCGGGCAATTTTAAACTTTTGCTGTAGCTGTTATAGTCCTTCTCGGCGGATGTTCAGAAATGCACGCTCCGCCCGCGTGGGTGAAGCGATCACAACAGAGTATTGCAAATTGCTAGCCTAACTTACCAGCAGCATTAGTCGGTGGCGGTTCAGTGGGTGGTGTATATTGTGGCATCTGAATACAATCTCCGCTCACACAAACACCGCTGTCTGAATTACAGTGTGTACCGTCGTCCACTATTCCTCGAGGGTAGTAGGTGATACCAGACAAATGGCAATGTAACGTGCACTCGCCTGAAGTGGAAGATAACTATTTCGATTAAAAGGAATATTGAGACAAACTACAATAAACTGTGATAAAACTTAAAAAGTTCTTAGACTGAAAAGGCTTTAACATTGGCTGGTTTTAACAATATGAAACTATTTCGGAATTTCTTTTTAAGAATAAGTCCCATGCATGCAGGTTAAAGTAGATTTTAGAGCCTGACTAATGTTTATCCATTGAAGGCTCTTCATACAGAGCTAGAAACGTTTACCGCTTATTTCAATAGACATATTAAGTTTTATTGGATCAAATAAGACTTTTAAGCATCTGGTGGAAGACATGTATTGACGTTACCCGGTATCGTATTTTAACATTAAAGTGACACGTTGGACTTTTCCATTTTCATGGAACTAATGGAGAAATCGGCGTATTCTGATGGAAAGTTCTTAGACTTCGTAATATTGTAAGATGGTGGTATGGACTGACACTATCTGATTTCGTACTTCTCGCAACTAGGTGCAATGTTCGTTGTGCATTGTGAAAGGTTCCATCTGTCCAAGACGCAACTGTCGCATCTGATCGGGCATTTACTGTGTAATTGAACTTTTTTAGGCCAATCACTGAACAAGAACATGGTTCACATTCAGGGGCTGGTTGTATAAAAGCGTGGTTAAAGTTAACTATAGTTAAGTACGAATGTCAACCAACCAGAATCGCCTATACAAGATTTAACTGCTTTTTAACCACAAAATCGTTGTTAAAACGTAGTTAAAAGTTTTCTACAACCGGCCCCAGATTGTCATTTCATAACTCCTCTGTATACTTTACAGGACTATTTGCCGGAAATGAACCAAATTATGACAAAAAAATCTTACGTGTCCCTCCAAAGTTATGGGAATTCGGTGTGTAGCCTCGCTCTTTGCATTGTTCATCTCTGTGATTTAACTCCCCTTCACATACCTGTAAGACAAGCATCAGACATAAAAATAGGCACTGAGACAGTGCGCATAAGGATTTGCGGCCTAAGACACAAATGATGAGAAATCACGCTTTCGTAAAACGATAAAGCATAAAACGAACGAAAAGACAAAGAGAAACCAAAACCTCTGTTTCCACAATTAGTAATTTAAACTTCTTGGTGTATCACAAAATCGAAAAGAATGAAGAAAGTGGAAGCACCATAAATCTATTTTCGAAATATGGCCCGCTCCTTGTCAAATAAATTTCTCAATATTTGGCTTTGTAAAACCTCTTCACTGACATATCTAATCGCAAACAGTCTTATTTCACAAGCTTTAGTTGAAAACAAAAGTTAAAATGTTTAGCTGTAAGCGTATTCAGCGAAAATTAGCGCATGTCATGCCCGATAAGTCGCGAAATATCAATGGCGTCTATCGATCCCCGGACGCTTCCGAAAATGTTATCCTCAGAACTAATCGCCATTCTATTGTTACGGACGCACCCACGCACGCACGCATACACGCACTTAGACTCGACGACATAAAGGATTTTGCTTCGCAAATCCTTAAAAATTGCTGAAATCTACTCAATCTTAATTCATGAGAGAAATATTCCTATCGTAGTCTTTCAACTGATTCACCAATGGCTCTTGAAGAATCATCAAATTATTACGAAATTGATTATTGAAGACAGCTTTCATTGGTAAAGCTGTAGTTTCAACTGGTGAGCTACGAACACGGTGCAATTTTTCATGCAACTTGTGTCGCTATGACTTTGTACAGATGCAAGTGGCATAAAACGTGGTGCACACTATGGACCATAGAGTATATTTCTCAGCTGAGAACACAAGTGCTATTGATGCTTTACGTGTGAATTTTGATACAAGGATAGCGCTAGCTGTTCGTATTTAAAATCCAAAACGAAAAAAGGTGAAACGTGCTGTTTTTGAACAGCGGTCGACGTGAAAATCTTGTACAAGTGATCGACTTAACATGTCTATGACCAGGCAAGCCCACTATACTGTCCTAATTCCAGTCAACCAATGACCAGTCAAAACTGGAATTCTTTATTTTTCCAGAAAAATATAGCAATAACCCAATTCAATCACATACTTGAGTGAGGTGTCTAGTCTTACCTCGATATTACACCATTCATTTGATGCAAGTTGTCTGGTGTTTCCATTACAGTCGGCGCCGTTCAATGATGGTTTTGGGTTAGTACACATTCTAGTCTGAAATTTCACTCCACCCCCACATTCTCGAGAGCACTGTCCTGATGAAGAGAATGAGCCGAGACCTCCATTTGTCCCTGGCAACAAAAAGAGCATATATATTATTTTAAAATGCAACTGTTTTAGTACATAAGAACCTTCATAAAATCAAGTTCGTTTAGGTTGTACTAGCTCGGGTACAATACTGGGTTCAATTTCTGCCTTCGCCAGTTTTTTTTACACACTTTTAGGTGTTTTATACGGTGGACCGACGGTCATATCCAGCTACAATACATTCAAAATCTCATTAATAATTCACGAAGAAATTTTTAAAAAAATACATCGTTAATCAGTGTCTCTATATGTGATAGAAAACGGTTCAAATTTCAACTTGTATTTTCACAGATAATATAAATGTATTTCGAAAAACTAGTTTGCTATATTGCTGTGATCTAACTGGCGTAAAAAGGGAAGAAACTCTTACTTTATTTTCACTTTCTAATCGTAAAATCAATTTTCACTTGATACTGTGCTAGAAGGATTTTTGTTCGGAAATGAAAACTTACACCGCTAGTCAGTTTACACGGTGCAGCTTAGACGAAAATTAGCACCACTGGGACCACTCTGCAAATGAAGACTTGCCCAGTTGGGGTTGTATCAGATATAAATTCCACCAGTACTGCGTAAACGAGGCCTTGGCGTTGCGTACAACTTGTTATATTGGTTTTCATTTCTACGTAAGCTGTCGTTATGTACGTCTTGAAAGACAGGTACTAGTGACATACACCGACCGCTTGCGACACTGTCGCTGGTATAGAATAAATATCATACCAGTTTCAGTCTACCTAGCGGCTGTTTTTTGTCGCTCGGGGTCTTTCAAGACGTTTATAGCCACAGCTAAAGAAAACCAGGGAAAGCTTACAGTCAAACGGAGACAGAAAATGCCAGATAAAAATATGGAAACTGTTCATTACATCTCGAGCTCTGAAACCTACCATCGCAGTTATCTTGGAATGTGTTGAACAGATAGTCTGCTTTTGGAACATTCGCTTCATATTGACCCTCAACATTACCATGAGCCCTATATCTGGCAACGACAAACACCCTCGTTTTATTACTGGTCCGCGCATAACCAATCCCGAGTTTTGTTGAAGTTCTCCAGACTACCTAAAAATCAAATAGATATAT
>JAOBYK010360798.1:0-16837 GCA_025434845.1 Phenganax subtilis | reverse complement strand
CTATATGACGTGAGCATCAAATGCGGACAAAATTTTGACCCGAGCGCTCCCTCCAGATATACTTATACAGCTCAGTGGTATAGTCCAGTGAAATGGTATAGGCATGTTTATATGAAGGTAGCCTTCCAGTTATATTTAGAGTTCAATACTCGGAACAGGCCGTAGACATGTTACCCAATCATATCTGTCAGACGATTGGGCCCGCCGTTTTGAATTTACGATTGTTAGCCGTTAAAATTTTCGATGCCTCGACAAGACGCGATTACGGGTGGTACAGCAAATAATCGTACAAATAACTGAAATTTTGCACAAAATTTGTAAAAATGAGCCGAAGTAGAGCAGACAAGAAAATTACTCTGCGAAAAACTAAATATGTGGAGGGAGAAGACCTCATGGCTAAGTGGCCGGGCAGTACTTTGTGGTACGAAGCCGTTTTATTGTCCGCCAACTATGAAGACAATTTGTTCCTGCTACGCTTCCCCGATGGCCAAGAAAACGAAGTGCCATACTCCCATCTTTCAGTAAGCCTAAATATGCAGTAATTTCAGTACCATGTAATCAAAATATTTAAAAATTGTTATGATATTTTCCTATGTAGCAAAATGTCGAAATTGTGTTCACGTGAGCAGGGTTGGTAACGTGATGTACGGCCGTTGAACGGGAATGAAAGCATGTACATATAGGGGCAACATCAGTGTGCATAGTGCTACAAATCATGTTAGCTAATCCACAGTGCATACACTATTAAGAGCAGTAGTATACAAGTAAATGACTTTCAACAAGTTTTATGTTTGCTGTGATTTGTTTGCATTTCCTACAAAAGGTCATGACAGCAAGTCCTTTGTTCCCAAGAGAAGCTTTATATAAAGCAAGGCTACATTGACCATGTTGCTTATTGTATTCCTTGCGTTTAGAAAAAGACTCTGTTCTTACGTTCACGGAGTCGGTCAGCTTCTCCGAGTCGAAAACGTAAATCATCTCCTGGTAGACTTGCACGTTCTCGTTCAAAATCCCCATCTCGAAAAAAGTCACCCAGGAAGACGTCGCCAGGGAGGCCGAAGCGTGTCTCCTCGCAACAATCTGCTGTAGCCAAAGACCTGGATGAAAAACCACCTGTTGAACAGGGTAAAGTCACTGTAACAACAAAAACAAAAATGTCCAAAACTCCTCCTCGAACTGCTGTGGGCCAGCAACTTGAAGCCAGAGTAACAAGATCTGCGTTGAAACACTTGGAGCAGCAAGGAGTTAATACAGAAGGCATTCGCAAAGGTCTTGGAGAAGGCCTTGATGATCGTAAACCTTCAAAAGTTCCAGCTCGTCGTGCATTTGGAGGGGCATTTGGTGTCTTCTTTTTGATGCTCATTTTGCCACCATTTGTACTTGCTACTTATTTATACTGTAATGAGTCAAAATGTTGGCACCTCACCGACATTTTTAAGGATCCAATGATGAAATTTCCATCTGCAAAAGAATTTTATGATCTTGAAGCAGCAGCTGTGATATATGGATGGATGGCATTTCAAGTTTTCTTGAGCATTCTGCCGCTCGGAAAAGTAAGTCTATGTACTTTGTGTTGGTAAATAATTTCTGTTTTGAATTTTATTTAATACCATTTCATAACATGGTGACTGGTGTTGCCAGGGCTGCTTAAAACAGGGTTGGAGGGCAACTTGCCTAGAGCTGTGCAAAGTCCGGGTTTTTCACCTACAGCTCCAGCCAAAAAAACTCCAGCTCCAGCTGCGGCAAAAAGTTTCCCTGCTCCAGCAAAACCGCAATAATTAGCACTTTCATGGAAATTTTTCATTGTAAAGTGGAAGCACTGTTATATGTAGAATGAAATATATTCACTTGAATTTTTGCTCATTTGTCAATACTTATCGCGCATTGTTCAGAGTATATTTTCGTTGGACATTTATCAAATTTAGTGGGACGTTTACCGAAGTCTGCAGCACAAGTAAATGTTGCCAGAGCGGAACAAACTCCAGCGCACAGCACTGAACTTGCCCCAGGCCCCTGATATAATGAGTGCCCTATCTGGAGAGACAAAAATTACAATATGATGTTTGAATTAAAATTTGTATCATATGTTGTACTATAAGAGATAACAGTAATGATAGTAATTTCACAAATCACATGAGTAAAACTTGTAGTTGGATTAGGGAAAGTTGCTAATATTTAGGCTGCAAATTAATTGTTTTGCATTTGCTTTTGGGAATTTCTCTTTCATATTGTGCTGCTTGAAAAAAAGGATGTAAATGGGGCCCAAAGAAAAAACTGTCCAGGACCCTGCACATTCTCTTGGCAGTCCTGGTTATTTGATCAAGAGATAATATGTATTCTCACACCCCGCTGGGAGCTGCTGCAGCCATCTGCCGCAAGCTTGACATATGTTTAGCCAACATGGCGACAATAACAAAGTACAGCAATTGTACACTAACACAGCTCATTACAGACTTAATTGTAACTGGTAAATCTAGAATAAAAAACGCTTTAAGAATTACAACACCCTAGGGCGGGTGGGTGGTCAGCAATGGCGAAGGCAACAACAAAATGTGCTACTACACCTGCAAGCCCAATTCTTATCGGGCCCCCAGGAGGGTGTGAGAAAACATATTCTGCTTTTTTCGTTCCTCAGCCAGCAGAAAATTATACTTTTAGGTTGTGGAAGGATTTCCGCTAGAAGATGGGACTAAATTGAAATATCGTATGAACGGTACAGCATTCAGAAAATTGTGGTGGATTGCTTTATATTACTCCTTTCTATTCATGATATGGCACTTTTTCTCTGTAGGTTTCCATTCTTTGGTGATCAGTCTAGTATCGTTTGCTGCCTGTCTATACTTCAAGCTTCCTGTGGTCGAATTGATCCGCACGAAATTCTTAGGACTAATGACGCACGCTTTCATATTATCGCTTCTATTAAGTATCTTCCTTTATATCAAAAGTTTCGTTGAGAACACTGGTTTTTCCAAGATTGGCAACACAGGTACATTGGTTTCAATCAACCTTCATTTCTATAACATTGTATCTTAAGCTATGTGCACACGGTAACGTTTTTGAGCGTTTTCATTTGTGTTTTCACGCAAAAACAGATGCGAACACTAACAATTTAGAACAGAGCCTGCAGCTTATTTAATATATTGAATATATTTTCCCTTGGAAAGTGTTAACTAAGCCTTACAACGATTAACGAGACACAAATGTTTTTGGAAACGCTTGAAAACGCCGCTCGTGTTGCACTTAGCCTTATATTATTCAACATTATCAAATGCGTAATTCCCGTTCTGTATCATTTCTTTGTAAGGAAATCCGATCTACGATTTTTTCATGGGCAGACAGTTGAATCCTCGCATTGGAAGTCTTGATCTAAAGATGTTCTGTGAAATGCGTCCTGGATTGATAGGCTTGGTGAGTTCTCTACAGAGACTTATAAATTTTCGTTGTTTGCTCTTATCTTTGATTTTTTCTCACTCTGATTCTTAACTTTATATTTTGACCAGGTGATCATTGACCTTGCAATGTTCATGCATGTGTATAAAACAGATGTAAATGGAGCACTTTTGTTGATTTGTTTATTTCAATTGCTGTATGTCGCCGATGTGCTTTGGTTCGAGGTATTCTCGTCTCCCTTTGATGTTTTTTTTTCTGTACAAAACGACCATCTACCCGAGTACGTCCCGCAACATAACGTTACATTATTGCTTCGCTTGCCAGGGTGGGCTATCACGGAAACAGACTTACAAAGCGTTCATTTACCCAACTACACTACGTCACATAACTATCTTCATACTCCAACTTTAACTTTTTTTCTCATATTTCTGCAACGCTTTTTGCAGAGTAGTATGCTTTCAACTCCGGATGTAATTAAGGAGGGATTTGGTTTCATGCTTGCCTTTGGTGGCCTTGTTTTTTTGCCCTTCATCTTTTCCTTGCAAGCACGTTACCTCGCCGACCATCCGTACAAAATATCACCTTTTATGGCCGCTATTGTAATTGCCCTCAATAGTAAGTAAATTAAAGTAGAACTAGCTGTAAAGGTCCGTTCACACATGCGATTTTTGCTGCGATTGACTCTTGGCGAACATACATGATCCAACAATTTCGCCAATGCACTCGTTGATTGATCAACTCCACAACATACGCTGAAAGGAGAAAAGTCGCTCGAGTGAATGGGCCTTCTAGTTCCCGCATTGATTGGTTGTATCTCTGTAATATGTTTTTGTAATGATAATATTGATATGTCCAGCTGCTGGTTTCGTTGTGGTCCGCGTGGCGAACTTGCAGAAGGATTTATTTCGACAGAATCCAAGTCATCCTGCAGTTCAGCGTAAGTAATCTTCTAAACTTATGAATTCTTTACTCTGAGGGGCATTTCATTCCGAAAATCTCGTGCACTTTGCCAAAAAGTGTGGTCTATGAAAAGTCAAAAAAATCCAGGAAAATGGTTGAAAGTTCCCAAAACACCCAGGAAAATTCGAATAATATCACAAGAGTCCTAACAAAATCGAGGGAATGCAGCAATTTGTAAGCAAAATCCTGGGCAAAGTCCAGAAAAAACCTCGAAAATTCGCTGGGAAAATCCATGGGTTTTTTTGAAAGTCCGAAAATGCTGTACATTTTGTTTGGAGTGGAAAAATGCCCCTATGCTGGATCTCTGAGTTGTCATCTTGTCGTGTGTTTGTAGATCTCGAATCGATGGCTACGTTAGTTCCTGGCAGTCGTCTTCTGATCTCAGGATGGTGGGGTTACGTCCGTCATCCTAACTATTTAGGCGAAATCATCATGGGCATTGCATGGTCCTTAACATGCGGTGAGTGGTTGTAAAAATACGTGGCATTTTCATGTTTTTGGTTCAAGAAATATTTCTTCGATTCTGTGCTGAAGGATGAGATGGCAGGGAGCTTCTTTGTCATTGTCAATTCTAAGAGTATAAACGTTTTTCAAATTTCTTGTACATATTTTTCTGGTTCCAATTGATGTTTAATGATTTTGCGTGCAACGTCTTCTCTTCTAGGCTTCACTCATGCTATTCCATACCTTTATCCAATATATATTATCTTGTTCCTCATCAGTCGAGTCTTTCGTTGGGAAGCTGATTGTCGTCAGAAGTATGGCCAAACTTGGGATGAATATTGCAAGCGAGTCCCTTATCGTATCTTTCCCAATATCTTTTAAAACGTCTTTCTGTATAGATATTTCAATTCAGTTCTCCACTGTATTACTCTGAACAGTGATAGCAGTGCTCGTCGAAATGCTTTTATTACCGTTGTAAGACAACAATAATATGGGTTACCAATTAAGTCCTCAATGAAATACTTAGTCAGATTCATGATAGAACAAAAATATTGCTATGGCGAGCGACAACTACATCTCTGGTCGTAAATGCGCTTATATTCTTCTTTTAGACGAGAGGTTTTTTAGTATTAATTGTAGTAGCGTACCGTATAGCCTCCTTCGCGTACGTGTAGTATGCTCGCCGGAGTCTCGCACACAAACTTGGGTTAGCTTTATTGTACACGATTGTTGGCTGCGAAGGAGACTACGTACCGTACTGTTGTATTTAATTTTCTATTGTAAATATTTACTTATACATACTACTCGTGTGATTAGACTCCAATAATTTTATGTAAAACAGAAGGAATAGAATCTTAATTCTTTTTCTTACAAAATAGTAAAAACCAGGTCATCTCATTAGGAATTTTACAACGTATGTATAATAATTTTATGACTTATAGCTATGTATTCCATAAAAACATATTTGCAACTGTGTGTCTGAGTAATTCAAAATCAATAAGGTTATTCTTCTGCAAACAATAGGAATATTGTTTCGGAACAATACATCTTCTGTTCTAAAGGCAATAGAGCAACTGTTCCAAAAACGATGATGATATATGTTGTTGTAAAATAATGTCATGCTCTAGTCGTTGATACGTCTTTGGTTTTACTTAAGTAATGAGATAGATGCTGAAGAAGACCAAAACGTTGGCTGGTTAACCATGGATGTTTTAAAACATCTCGTAATCTTGCTCTTTTATTTGGATCCACACTTAACATCCGTTCCATAAGATCTCTCGCGTCTAGAAAGTGACAGTAAGAATGCTCGAACTGAGCGAAACGAGAACAATAACTTTTGTCAAATTTTCGAACCAGCTTCTGTTCACCATGTTCATACCTGGTGAAAAATGTTTCAAATGCGTAGGTTCACCGTAAGGTTGAAGTACAGCTTGCTTAGCGTCTTCATAAGGTCTGCATCCCGTCAAGAGATAGTATGCTATGATCCCCAGTCTCCACACGGTTTCATGACGCGAGTCATACTGACCGCTGATGAGAAATTCCGGAGGCATAAACGACTGGGTTCCTTGAAAATCGCTTAACAGTTCTCCTTTCTGAATAAACCGCGCCAATCCATAATCCACAAATTTACAAATCTCTTTGTCAAAATCGTAGATCACATTCCTCGGTTTTATATCGCCGTGGGCGATTCCTAATCTTTCTATTTTCAACAAGAAACTGCTTAAATCTTTTACAATCCGTTTGGTTTTCTTCTCATTAAAAGGAAAACCTTTTTCTCCTCGAAGACAATGGAGGTTTTTCGATTTCCTTGGTCTCTCCATTATTATCACATGTTGTGTTGTCGATATTTTCTCATAGTGTACAAGTCGCACAGTAGATGAATGCTTCTTGGGGAGGTTTTTTAAAACATAAACTTCTCTTGGGATTAAACCCAAAGATTTTTCCTACAAGTAGAGGGGTTGAGAAGGACTTTCTTGTGAAATTCATACCATAATTGTCCACTATTTACTTTATATCAAAAGTTACCTTGTGAAAATCTTTCACATCCTCAAGATGTGCAAATTTGATGGCAACCTGGAATATTTAGAGAATTACATTAGCCCCAATTAGTTCAATTAGTTTGAGAAGATAGCTGAGGTTTAGACTTTGAAACGTACAGGAATTATTTTCTGTTTTGCCACAGCATAACCTTTAAAAACTTTGCCATATCCTCCTTCTCCAAGTAGTACATCTTTACATTGGTAGTACACTGGTCCTAAAGAAGCCTTTTTTGTTACAAAACAACACTTCGCTCATAGAAAAGATCATCTTTTCTCAAAAAGAACGTGATACCTTTGGGTGTCAAATCGATCAGTTTCACCAATTTTTCGTCAATACTTATCTTCATTCATACACTTTGTCATTATTAGCAAATTTCAGTTCTTCAATTTCATTTTATTCTTAAGAATCACCAGAGTTATTCCCGTTTTGTCAGATTTGTCGTTCATTTACATTGTGACGCATGAAAATTGGCGAATTATTGGAATGTTTGTTTTTAGCGAAGTTTCTTGTTGCTGCGAAATGACCATTTATATGTACATACCCTATTTTTTCTGTAGGAACAGTATCTCCTTCATTGACAATTAGAGCGCCTGCTGCTTCGATAGTAGATACTTCATTCATAGTGAGTAGACGCCACTAAAGTAATCCATAATGAATTACGTTGATTAATGAACAATTTGTGTTATGGACTAAATTTTGAATTGGACAAAAAGCATAGAATCTATTGCCACAGCAAGAAAGAGCATCTAATATTCAGTAAAGTTGTAAAGTTTGGTTGCGAAATGCTCAAGTATGCGGAAAGTATAGCCCTGCGAAGTTTGCTAATTTTGTATATTTTCGCATTACATGCGGAAATTGCAACCATTTTCGGCTCAAAATTAAGTGGTAGCAATTTTCACACGTAACGCAAAAATGTACAAAATCACCAACTTCGTAGGACTATATTTTCCACATTTTGTCTAAAAAACTAACTTTGCCTTTGTTCTCACTGGCCAACAATCCAAGCTTCCCGCTGACTTGATGTACGAAATGGATCTTTAATCTGTTAAGTGCAATTAGCAAGAATTCCCTGGTGAAAACTTGTATCATGTTTCTTAACTGAACGACAAAGACTGAACTAAATTCTTAACACCGACCAATCATATTGAACCAAACAACCAATCAAACTATGGTTCGAAATTTAAATAATACCAGTACCAGTACCTTTGAACTAGCAATTACCAGTTCGCTGTTGACCAGACAAGTATTGAGTATACTTCACGCTTCATTAAATTCGCATAGGTGCCAGAAAGTTTGCACTTTGGTAATAGTATTTTAATCAAAATGTTGATGCAATTTGTGTTTATAACGCTCACAACTTTCGTCGCTCGAAGTGAAGGTTCTTCATCGTATGGTGGAGTATTTGGCAAGAAGCGAAACAGGCTGGTGAGTTTGTCGTTCAGAGATAACACTTGTTTATTATTAGGATTATGGTGGTACGTCTAGACTTTATTTGTTGTTGTTGTGAGATTAGAGTTAAAGGCTTAGTGTGACATGCAATGGCGTACACGTACTTTGAACGAAGTCATCTACATCAGAATTCGAAGACAGTTGATGCTCTTGGAAGCAACTAAGTATATTTCTGAAACATGGTCTAAATTTGCACTGGCCACTTCACCCGAGAGCTGAAGTTTTCAATGTCGGGAGCTACACCATTGCTAGCTTATTTCATCACAAATGAAATGTTGAAGTTTAAATTTCCGTTTCAGACTGTCAACACCCATAATTTATCCCGATCAGCAAATATGCAGAGTCACAACGCGTTACCATTAATCGGCCAAGTTCTGGCAACTCATTAATAAAACTCACGACGGGTTGACACGTGCACTTTAAATTGATTCCTTTTTAAGTCTTAACTACGATTCATGTGAGTGAAATGTACAACCTCTGACATTTAAATTTCATCTAGGCTAGTCTTACAACTCCTCTACCAAACAGATTTCTCTGTCCTGAATGTGTTGACAGAATAAAGGTACTTTTTACCAGTAAGAGTATTTAAAAATTCAATATTTTGGATATAAACGATTTGGTCAATAATTTGTAGGTACTTTTTTATCAAATATATAAAATTTCTAAAAAAGTCATGATTTAGGAACTACGTGAAGCTAAAACTGACACGAAGATTCATTGCATGAAAGGAGAGAAGGGTGACAGAGGGGAGCCCGGGAAGAATGGTGAAGCTGGACCTCAGGGACCAAAGGGGACATGTAATGAAGAGCAGGTGCGGAGCGATTGAAACTACTTTTGATGACACAAAGAACAAGAATTACGGCCATAGTGTTCTAAGACGAAACTTTAGCATACTGGAAACATATCTCTCTTGCACTAATTTAGGAGTCCATGACGATTTCTCTGTTTTCTAAAATATTTCGTATTTTGTTAGATCAAAGCTGTGGTTAGACCACTTCGGGCGAAGGTTGATGCATTATTCTCTTCGTACACCAAAGAGGTTCGAGATTATATTCAAGAGTGACATGGAGGTAAAAGAATAAGGCCAATTGATGAAATCCATATCTTTCTTTCAGATTGCAAAACTTAGAAACGCACTTCATTCAATCAAATCAAGTAAGTTTGTAGCAGAAATATTGATAATTTTTACGACCATTTTTTTTATTAACGTTTTCCCTTTAAAGTAGTGACATTTGCGGTGAATGTTTTTAGAGTTCATCCACTCACTCGGTTCCGAAAAAAATCCAGCCAAGTCATGCAAAGAAATTTATGAGCAGGAAAAGTATATATCTTTAAATTTCAGTCGTTTTAAACGCCTAAACTTTGGGCTATATTTCGAGGCTACGTGCTGAGCGAGTCTTATATGTTTAAAGGTATTCACCCTCAGGAGGGTATTATTTGAAAGCTGATGGAGTACAAGGAGGAGTAACCAAGGTATATTGCTATATGGAAGAAGATGAGATTTGTCCTGCTGGATCCACATTAGTATTGAAGATAGATGGTAGTAAGGTACGTCCTCTGAAACTAGCCAGATAGAGTTGCACGCCTTTTTATACCTAAATGTCCTTAAAATAAATTCAAAGAACTGAATCTTTAAATTTCCGTTGAACAGAATACATTCAAGTATTCTTCACCTCTGTGGTCAAACAAGGAAGTTTACGCGGAAGAAAATGGCGCGACGCTGTTCGACTCGAAAGAAACGAAATTGCCTAGTTACTGGGGTACACCGTTAACAAAAATTTGTATACGCATGCGAAAATTAGATGCCATAGAAGTGGAATCGCTGCTGATCGACGAGACATCGACTTCGCTTTACGAGATTATCGCGAATGGACAATACCGAGCCACCAGAGGAGGCCGGGATATTTGGGGAACCCTGTTACCTGGTTCTCGGATAAAGCTCGGTTGCTTCCGAGAGGGCTTTAATGCGCATGGCACACGAGCTGAGTCCGCAGGAGCGCGAATAGGAGTAATTGCAAGCGACCAATCAAATTGCAGTAATCCCGATTCTGTTGTTGGTTTTGGCACTGAAATGGCACCCTGTGCATACGGTAGGGATATATCTTGCGGAAACCAGGTCGGTTGCAATACTGAGGAATACATTCCAGCTTTTGGATATATTTTTGTTTACTAAAATTATTATAAGTGCTCTTATTTCAAAAGAGATATATATAGAACAATTGGGAGATATTATGCTAGTAAATCATATATTTGCAAGTCATACTATGTACTATGTACAGATATATATATATATATATAAACTGTTTTGGATGATACTATTACCCGAGTACAAACATAGTTGATCAACGTGTATTTCACTTGAATATTCAACCAAATGCATTAATGGATAATATAAAATTTAAGAGTAAAATAATGACAAATTTAATCGATATTTTTACGAAGAACAAAACTTATTGGAGCAAGTGCAACAATTAGTCTAAATATCAGGCCGTCATTGTAACAATTGTATGTTATAATATATGAAACGATCGGTCATTTCTGGTGTAGAAACTAGATCATAAAAAATACGTTCGTGCTTTCAAAAACATCTGTTTCTATTACTAGTTTCGCCCACGCCTTCTAATACCCAAGATATGTACAAGTGATTTTCGTCTTCCTGCGACTGGCAGTTTTTTGACATGTGCTTGTACACTCGCAGTCATGACATTGGAGTCTGGAAATAAGTTTTACACGTGTCACGGTGACCACAGCGTGCTTTTTTATGCTACTATATAATAGTCAAATCGCTCTTGACCATGCTATTGAACTATTAGAAAAAAACAATTGTTGTGCATGCATGGGGAAGTCGTTCAACATCAAATGACAGCATACTTATGATGTAAGGAACTTTCAAAGAAAATTACGAAGTTTCGCATGTCTTTATTGACCTACTTAGCTATTTTAGTCTCGATACGTGCGCGTTATGTCATGACAATTAATTGAAACTGCCCGTGGGCCGAACATGCTAGGACATGACTCTGTCCAGACTATCCTTTCAGCTTCCTGGCTTGCCATTATATGAATAGAAGATTTCCTCCACTTCTGGCAGTATTGATTTGTATTCGCTTGTCGTGTCGTGTGGTATCGTGTCTGCAGTTTCATTTAGCTCCAAGTAGAGTAAGAAATGGTTTCACGAGTAAGTTTTACTCTCCTTTTGCTGGCTTCTCTTTGGGTTCACGAAAATTATGCAAATCTTCCTGTAAGTAGTTTATAATTCCTTTTACTATTCGTTATTTGTTTTCCGTCCTTTTCGTTACATATTTGGGAACTTTTTGTGCGCATTCGCTTCGTTTTGTCAGACTAGGTAGAATATAGTGAGATGTTGAAAAATCTTCTTCAATGCTTGACCAAATTGTCTGCACTTTTGCTAGCTTATCATTTTCCTGGTTTCACACTTGCCTCCTTTGGCGACTTTGCTTCCGCATATTATTGTAATTCAAATTCTAACCTGTTCATACAAGGTTTACGAAGTCGTTGCTCGACAAACTATGAAGTTTTTCCGACACGACAAACTACGCAATGCTTAAAATTTTATCAGTGTCTCAAAAGGTTCTTTTTTCTGACTATCTTTCCAGAATACAATCGAACCGCCGCCAATTGATCCTGGTTTATGTCCGGTAAAAAAGGTATGTCTTGCCTCTTTCAACATTCACTTTTTGTGTTTTACTGATCAATATACCATTAGGCCAAAGTGAACATTAAAATAGATCAAAGACTTTCATGAAGAATTGTGAAAGAATTCCGAAAGTATTATGCGCTTTTGCACTCTCTACTCTTGCGTCGTTTTTAGGGAGAGAAAGGAGATACCGGAGCGGTCGGGCCGGCTGGATCACCAGGGGCACCAGGTGTGAAAGGGGATCAAGGTGTGCGTGGTGATAAGGGTGATATGGGGATACAAGGTAGAATGGGTTTCAGAGGTTCTAAAGGTATCTCTGGTACTAAAGGAAACAAGGGTGAAGAAGGCAAATGCGATGCACAGGTAGTGGGTTAGTCTTAGACGGAGAAGTTTGCGCTATGAGCGTTTTCGTTACAATATCTCAACAGTGAATAGTAGTTACCTCCGCCAGGAGGTTATGTTTTCACACTGGTTTGCCTTGTTTGTACATGTTTGTTTAGCAAGATATCTTGTGAAAAAAACATGGATTTTAACAAAAGTTTCCAGACGTGATGGGCATATATAAAGAACTACCTTATTAAATTTTGGTAGAATTGGGCTGAGAATTGGATATGAGGTTAAATCTGTCTAAAGCTTCTGATTGTATAATTTCTATTATATTCCTTTGCATTCATTTAGTGTGGAAACGTGAAAAAACTGGAATATAAATTAGCAGCGCTTAAAGCAAACTATACAGCAGAGGTATGGTACTCTTGAATAATTCATATACGGCTATGCATAGATAGAGTACGTACGGACATGATTCAGAAAGAGTCTGTTGTCTTCATCCATGATATTTTTGAATTTCTTCAGCTCATTGATATAAAGCAGCAACTTGCCTATTTGATGTCCTGTAAGTTTCACAGCAAATCGATATAAATGATAAATATTTCATCTTAGTCATCTTAGTGGCTAAATTACTCTTTTGACATTCCTCAGGGATCCATCCATTGGGCTCAAAGCGAAATCCCGCTACATCGTGTAGAGCAATCAAGGAAAGAGATCCGTATGTTGAAAAAAGTTTTTTTGACAACTGCCAAACTGAAAGAGTTAAAGCCTTTTTACTATATATACCTTAGCTCTTGCTGTGAACACCATTTGATAACCAGTGAAGGGCACACAATAAGCACTGCTATAATAAACCCATAGTTGAATATTGCGTTTGTGTCTTTTGACTTTTCAAAGTTGAACTAGTGATATGTCATCTTCGTCTATTTGTACAGGGAAGCGCCAAATGGTCCTTATTACATCAAAGTAAAAGACACAAAGTTAGAAGGTGATATGCAACAAGCTTATTGTATCATGTCACCTATCTGTCCCGGCCTGCCTGGCGGTTTGACTCAAGTTATGAAGATAGATGGTTCTGAGGTTGGTTACGTCATAGTCGGGTGTAAAGAGACTGAAGACCTTTCATTGATAGTTTACTTGCTCCAAACGAAAATACATCGCTCTTTTCTGTCTCGAATATAATTGTCACTGGTATGTCCAATTTGTGACCTCAACATTAAAAATTTTCAACCTAGAGAACATTCAAGTTTTCCTCGCCATTCTGGAGGAACAAGGAAATGTTTCAACCTGAAAATGGGAAGAGAGGATGTGATAATTCTCAAACGAAACTGGCGACGTACTGGAGCGTGCCTTTTGATAGTATTTGTCTGCGTATGCGTGAAGTTAGAGGCGGCAGGACACGATCACTAAAGATCGATGTGAAGGGTATGCAAGTTTATAAAGTAGAAGAATTTGACGTGCAAATTATTAGAAACATGGTTTAGAGACTCAGTCGAAGTCTTTGTTCTATCGTTTAGCAAAATCTCTATACGACTTAATCGCATCTGGGAAATACACGAAAACAAACGTAAAATTGACAAATTGGAAGACTCGACTTTTGAGAGGCGCATCTTTGCAGACAGGATGCACCCGACAAGGTTTCAACGTCAAAACAGCTACGTCATCCGTTAGAATTGGAATAGTTGGTGACAACCAATCAGATTTCAGCAGTCCAGACTCTTATATTGGGATTGGAACCGAGGGAAGTACGTGTGGACGTAACCCTCGCACTAGTGCTGGAAACGAAGCTGGTTGTGGGGCTGACAATGGTGATCAGCACATTCAGGCCAGAGCTTTTGTCTACGTTTATTAACTACACTGATCTTACAATGAATCTGGAATTCGTACACAATTTTCCATAATGTATCGTCGCTACTCTCAGCTATCGAAATACAGCAATTTAAACTTCAGTTGGCAAAGTGATTGACGTTTAGGACCAAAAAATGTTTTAGCAGCATACAGTATAATATAATAAAAATGTACACCAAACAAATGCGTCTATCTAATTCATTCGAAGATTGAGTTCAAATCGTTGATGCTTGAGAGAAAAGCTTGTGATTTTGAAAATCAGTTTTCCCAATCATAATAAACAGCATCGGTCCGAAAAGACGTTAAACTACTCGATCATCTGTCTTATAGCAACACTACTCATTCCCCGTCTACACTCCACTTTCAGTTTTCACAGAGTACGTAGAAGACTCCTCGCCGGGGGGTTGAACTCTGACTACAGAAGTGTGATGTGGGTTTTCAGTGTCTACCACATGAAACTCTCTGACACTCGAATTCTTCTTTAGCGTCTTAGGTTCATCAAATATAGTTTCAACATGAGGTTGACTTCTGTCATCTTTAGAATGTGTTGTGTAATGAGTTTGTAAATTTCTAAGTTGATTTTGTAAAATTTGAGCTTCAGTGACTGCGGCATAATCCTCTTCGCTAGAAACCATCCGTTGTACAGCTCTTGAACATTTCTACAAGTGAAAATCCAACGTCATGAAAATG
This sequence comes from Phenganax subtilis, assembly GCA_025434845.1. Taxonomy (NCBI): domain Eukaryota; kingdom Metazoa; phylum Cnidaria; class Anthozoa; order Malacalcyonacea; family Clavulariidae; genus Phenganax; species Phenganax subtilis. The sequence continues at coordinate 2,034 of JAOBYK010360798.1, read as the reverse complement.
GTCTAAAGTCTGCATTTTTCTTATTTTTACTAGTTCATTAACCCACATGTAAGTTTTGTGCTCCTCTTGGCGCTCGTCTAACTACAGTTTGATATTCTTCATTATCTTCCACTTCCTATAGGTGTATATAGACAGCCAAAGTTGATACATCTTACTTTGTGGACAGCTTAAGAACTTTGCAATCCTTGCAAGTTTGACGTGGGGTTTATTTTACCTTAATCATATGCAATAGTTCTTCATTTTCTTGCACGGAGTTTCGCCATTTCTCTTTAGCTTGGACTTTCTACAAATCATTGAAGATAATATTGTCTTGTTGAGTACAAATATAAGATTCCAAATGCTGATTCTTGGGAGATTTTTCACTTTACTCACTTTCCATTCCTTTAGGAAATTTATTGCTTGACTCGTACCCGCTCTTAAAGTTTGATAAGCTTCTCTCGCTACCTGAACAACGTGCGTAGAATTTAAAACTGGTTATGGAAGATACAGCACAAGATTCCCCGAAAACCTAGTGCTAATGAATCAACCTAGCAAACGATGGCTCCATCGAAAGATGTCGCTATAAGAGTTAACTTCATCTCGCCTCTCATCCCCTTGAACTGGATGGAATGGTGCAAATGATCGTTGAAGATCAGAAATATACTAGCTACTGACTATACAAAGAACACCATGGGCCAGCTGTTCAAAGCTGGGTTAGCGTTAACCCTGGGTTAACGAAAATTTTGACGCAAAATTTTTAACCGCTTGTCTACTAGCTTGAAAGAATTTTTCCACAAAACCAATCTATGTAAAAAGATGCCTTCATTTGCAAAGTTTTGAAACAAATGGACATACAGAAATGCACAAGGCAAACAGCTGGTTAAATTTTAACCCAGGGTTGACGCTAACTCAGCTTTGAACAACCGGCCCCATGAGAATAATGTACCTTTATATCTTTAGTCCAAAATGTTTCTGTAGCATTTGAACTTGATGCTTTAGGCGAAACTTCTTTAATCTAGCAATAAAGTATGAACATTTAATCCAACCAGTTTCAAAACTCGATTAAATGAAATATGTAGGAATGAAAAGAAAACAGATGCGACGACACTTGCCTTTAAAACAACAGTTGCAGTTAAGAGGATGCAAATTATGTTGACAATAGTCAAAACTAAACTTATAATCGCCATGATAGCTGCTTCAGCTCCCATATCACAACTGTATGTAGGCACATAACTGTTGTCTTTTAAAATAGGACATTTTGACTGAAAAACATTTCAAAAAATTCATCAAATGACACCTTGGAATGATATCGGCTAAACTCCTTATGCAGTGTCCTTATGTGGATAGTTGCATTGCGACATTATAACCCTCATTAATAAAAGGTATATTTTCAAGTTTCCTAAAAAATATTTACGATTTGAAAATGAATTTTTTGGTCAAGAAAATTACCGCAGAAGAATTGATGTCCGCAGCGTTATCCAGTACCTCAGGGGGACTTATTGCAGAAATTATAGAATAAGCCCAAAGTATTCCCTAGGAAAAAGAAGGAATCCGAAACTGGCATTGTCGTACAAACGATGCAAAAAACAAGACAGAAAGACATTAGGGATAGGCAGGAGGGCACATTGCCACTCAATAAAATCAAGGTGCTACTTACAGAATTGACTGCAGGAGGCAACAATGAGGCAGAGATAGCCACACCTACCAATGAACCAGCATTACCACCTAACACAGACAATGCTACACCAGCACCCGATGGTAAAGCAATACAAATACCAACCCATAAGCCACGAGTCATGCCCCTAGAACGATGCAACCAAAGGCTTGTTTTACTTTCATTTAGCCGATTTGAGGAGCTATTACCACAGGATTGTGAGACAATTAAAGTAGCACGAATCAATTATGGTGACTTGTAATGTAAATTGCGCTGCCAGAGACAAGGCGCACGACTGACTGAACATTTAGAGTCCTAGTTAGATATGAGGCGCCGTTTGTGAATTTATTATTTAACACAAAAACTGGTGATTTTTCCAGATTTATTTGGTTTTATCAAAT
>JAOBYK010360687.1:1395-16846 GCA_025434845.1 Phenganax subtilis | reverse complement strand
TCATTATTTCTGGAGATCACGAAACAAAGCGATGCACTACGTTACGCTACGGTATAGTCGAAGTGGAGAAGGGCCTCAACATCATGCGTACACACCGGAGTGAGTAGGTACTTATTTGCACCACGTTATGTCAAAATTGTTGAAAACAAGAAAAAAAGTTGGAAATTCGTGTGCATTAAAGAAAGTGAAAAAAATGGAAACCCGGAATTTGTACAAAATATCGTTTGCAATCTCGTGATAACAGTATTGCTGAGATCTACCATTGATTATTTAGCTGCAATATATAATCCAGAAACAAAATAAATATAGTCTGGTTTGTACAGCTACCTTCTGCAACTTTTCTAGTTTGGAACGTTTGTACACTTCTGCCACTTCTCGTCACTTCGTCCAAATGTTACCGTCGACTTGAGCTCACTTTTTCAAATGCTCAATTTTATAATGAAAATCAAGAGTCTGTATTCGGAGTATTTGATTGGCTGCTTTCTTAAGCAACCAATCTGAGGCTTTATTTACAAAGCTGTTCCTGAATGTCATAACGACCACTTGAACTTGGAAACAACTTCGCAAAGTTCGCAACGAAGTTCTGAATATTTCAGTGCAAGTGAGCTGACATTTGATTGTAATTCGAATATTTCTAATGTTTCGTCAGATTACAAGCCTTCGGTTCCGCTTTCTGTGGGAGTGGTGCGTCTCCATAAGTAAGAAATGAATACCTTATTTTCCTTTGCTTATTTGCCTTTCTGGAATATTTGCTAATATGACTATGTTTGCTCGTTAATTTGAAAAAATAACTTTGTTGTTTGTAGTTGAGGACCTGTATACGAGTTTTTATCTATAATATTTGGACAGATAACCTCACCTGTTTTAGGGCAAGTTGACGACATGGTTATGCTACCTGAACCCCCCAATCCAGGGCGAAACGCCCAAACCTGACCCCACCTCAGAAAGACACTTTTGCAATAGTGCTATCTGCCAAACCATAAAAGTTCTGGTTATTCTGAGGTGCTTACATAATTCAGAGATGGTGATTTTAGGGGTGGTCACTGGTAAACGTGAAATGCCTAGCAAAGCATTGCCATTTTCTTGTGAAGTATCAGTACTCATGCCCAAACATCAATTTGTTGCTTACAACTTAGAATAAACAGCAATGGACTTTGATCACCTATTTCCTAAATCTTTCTGATAGAAACATAGTCTGTACTTATTTAAGTATATTATCACTGTTTTGGGGTAAAATAGTAGGCACTTTGTGACGAAATAATATTCTAAAATACACCTACTACTTGCAAATGGACGTATTCGGCCAAATCGTCACTTTACTCCGCTGTTTGCCAGATACTCGATTAAATCCTAACAAATTTGTAGACCATTGTAGACATATAGGCATCAAGTACATTTTAAGCAAGTTTTGAATGGGTTTCAAGTAAATTCTACTATCCTAGCTGTTTAACCATCGACAACGCAAAACTTCAACTTCGACTAAATTCGGTGCCATGTTGTCATCTTGCGAGGTTGTCAGCACTTAACTCTTCGTTATAATTCAATCTCAGCCATTTTGATTGCACTAATAGCAACTTTAACCCTTCATTTAAGAGCATGAAAATAAAAATATGAATAGAAGACGCGATATGCAGCATTTTACCACTTTGTAACATGTTGCGTTATGTATATACGAGTCTTTCAAAATTTTGTGCACAAATCTCGCGTGGGCAAGGTGACAGGCCGTTACAGGGGAGTCAAAGTTTTTCACGAAGATGAAAGAAGGCTGCCTGTGACCATTGATCCCAAGCTAACTAGTAAATTTAAATTAAATCACTTCTTCAGTATGCTAAAAACTGAACTATTAGTGAAAGCTAAATTTAACATGCATCCCAGTAATCACGCGCCGTCTGCTTTCATCTTCGTGAAAAATATTGACCTCCCCTGTAACGGCCAGTCACAGCTGTGCCCCCACGCGAGATTCGTACGCAAAATTTCAAAGACTCTTGAGCAGCATGTAACAGTGTGGTGAAATGCAGCATATCGTGTCTTTTATTCATATCTTTATTTTTGAAGGGTTACATTTGTTATTAGTGCAATTGAAATGGCTTAAGGCCCGTTTACTCGGGCGATTCTTGCTTGCGATTTTTCTCCTCTTTAATAGCGTATGTGATCGAGTAGGTTGACTTGCCGAGTGGATTAGCAAAATTGTTAGACCAAGTATACTCGCCAGTTATGCACTCTTTCACATTGTTCAACACGAGCAAAATCGCGTCGAAATCGCCCGTGTAAACTGGCCTTTACGGAAATATAAAGAAGAGCTAATTGCTGACAACCGCACACGGTGATAAATGGCGCTGAATTTGGACAAAGTTGAGGTTTTGCAAAGTCAGTTTACACCAAGATTCTCAGAAATGCCTCCCGCGAATCTTAAATTTCCTGTCATTAAAGTTAGCGTACATTAGCCATTTAGCCGTAAGAGGTGCCTTATCTTTCTGCATCTTGTACTCCAGGCACTAAAGCACTTAAGTTATGAATCTAACATTCTGCAGGAAAACTGAGCTTGCTGCTTTTTAAGTACTTCCGCGATATTCGTTCGCAAATTTAGTATCTGATAAAACTCGTGGCAAAAATTTTACAAAAAACTTTGTTTCTTTGTTAGTCAATAACAAAGTCAAAACACACCCATTAATGTCACGAAAGATCGACAACATTTGTTGAGTGAGAAAAGTGCTCTTGTTCACATGTAAGATACTATCTGCAATTGAAATGAGCCGGGTCCGGTGTCGACCATCGACTGCCGAAAGGGATAATTTCTGAATTTTTTCCACCAAGATTCAAATCCAAATCAAGGTCACTGGACTTGCAGGGATCCAAAATGCATGGCGCATCATATTACCTGAACCAAAACCTTTCAAGGTCGGCAGGGCCATTGTTGAAAAGTTAGTCTACCCACTCTGCCAGACAAGTTAAAAAGTTCGACAAAAAGTTGTCGCTGTTTGAAAGTGCAATTTTGAACTTTAAAGTGTCACATAGCACAAAATCGACTCCCGAATTTTAACTACATTTTACATCTAGCAGATTTAGATACATTTAACTCGTATCTCAAATTTGAGCCGATTGGAACAAATTGTTCAAATTTGCGTCCGCCATTAAAATTTAAAACTATACCATTTGAGAGGTTGTGACGTCATTTTCTTAAGACGAACTGAAGAGCCATTGCGCTTGTAACAAGCAATTAAGAGTTTTAAGACCTTCATATTTCAAAGCCAAAAATGTCGAATTCAACAGTATCTAGTAGTTCGTCTTACTCGTGGAACGAAACAGAGTCATCATACGATTCTTGGGAGTACTTTACAGCGAATTCGGGCAAATCTGATGCAGATATTAATTGTTGCTGAAGAAGAACATACTGAGAACTTTGGCAGCGGCATTTCAATGCTGATATTGAACTTGCTTTTTTGTAATTGTATTTAGCAATTAGCATCCACTTGTTTCAAATTTACTAAAAGAATAGCAAGAGCGTTTACAATACTAGGATTTGTTTGATATTTACATATTTGGCGTATTGCAAAATTGACGTTTACGGCAAACTTCTAACTGCTAAAGGCAAACTTTAAATCACATTTAATTGTAATATCAACAGTTTTCTAGAGTGAAGTTGCCAAACTACGCTTCAATTCATTATATAGGCTCCTGTAACATCGAACAGCTGACACAGCTAACTTTGAAATGCGACTTAAACTTTGCCGTTTGCAGTCAGCCGTTCGCTGTTAAACGTCAATCTTAAGGTCTCTATTAATGGTTCTAAAGACTACTTGCTGCTTTGTGATTGGAAACAGAAGGACACAGACATTATGCTTTCTTTCTCGAGAAGGACAGAAGACCCGTTGTGTTTCACTATTTTAACGTGTATTTGGTAAATTTGTGTAAATATTGATTGTATATGCTGATGTTTATACAACATTTACAGCTTTTTACGTGCAGTGACGTTCAGGCCATAAAAAGCATTTCCTAATCCGGAAAATCAAGAATACGAAAGTTTCGAGGAAGATGTTTTGTCTGGCTGATTATTAATTGGTGCACTTCGTTCGAGCAAATCTAAAGGCCATTTTCCACTGCAGCCGCTTCACCCGCGCGGGCGGAGCACACCATTTCGAACGTGCTCTTTTGTTCTCTGTCGGCACCTGGTCTCGTGTGCACGCCAGGAAAGTTAAAAGTAATTCAACTTTCTCCGTGTGTACGCGAGATCAAGAGCGGGCAATCAATAACAGAGCGTGTTCAAAACTGTGCGCTCCGCCCACGCGGGCAAAACGGCAATTATGGAAAATGGCCTTAAATGCCGCTTGCTCTTGTCGTGCTATTTACCGAACTTACGCGCAAGACTATCCCTTCAACAGCATTCTGTTCATTGCTACAGTCTTGTACAACGCAGTGGGTTGATGATGAGACGCCTGTTTGTTAAGAAAATGACGTCACACTGCTGGCCTAAGTCCCTAAGTGCTCAGAAAACTTTTAATGGCGGACGCCATATTTCAGACTTGAACTAGCCATAAAAGGGCTGTTTTTTAGAATTTTAACCTAAAACTTTGTACAGTAACTAATACGTATGTGTACTTTGCAATCACAAAATAAAAACTGGGGGAAAAAATTTCGTCTCAATGACACTTTAACTTTCTAACTGTTTTAGTTTATAAACTAGAACCATGACTAGGACACTACCAGGATCTATTTACCTACAATCTTTTCCGACAAATGCATGAGTCGCTCATGATACTTTTGCTACTTCAACTCTTACAAAAATGCAAAACACATGAAATTTCATTTACGAGAAAGAACTTGCTAGTCTTGCTTCTCAAACAAAGGCGTAGTTCAGGAGAAAGTCAATGTGAACTTTTGCTTAAGTTATGTAAAACAAGCTTTTAAAGTGATATTGTTAGTAATAAACTATAAATTTCACTGTCCACTAGGTACTAGCTGACGTTTTTTAGTTGTGTAGACTGCGTGCACGAACTTCGGGAAAAACGCTCGGTTTCGCCTCGCACTTTTGACTCCCCCTCGGTGCTTGGAGATTGGAGAAAGCCTTCCTGCTTTTGTTAGAATTGCTACTTCGCTAAGGACTTGACCTCACTGAGACGTTCTTGAAGCCGTTTAATAAACCCGCAGTTCGTGTTTCATCACATCTAAAACGGAGCGGAGTGCTGCACGTCGTCCCTTTTACTCATAGTCAGGGAGAAAAAGACAAAATACACTTACCATATTGAGGGGCAATTTCATTGTGCCTTAATCATGTAAATCGAAGGTTACTAAGTGCATTTCTGACTGTTGGTCAGTTTAAAACTTCTTGTAGGGTCCTCCAAACACGGTTTTATTGGACTGTTCTGTTAAATTCTATTACGACGAAAACACATGAACTTTTAAATTCGAAAACAACAAGAATGACTAACATCATCGGAAAGCTTACAAAAAGGAGCGTAAAAGATATTGAAACGGTCTTTTGATATTTTAGTTAAACGAGGTTGAAAGTTGTGTTTGATGTGGCTCCCAGTCCATTGTGCGAAATTTTGGGTTGACTTTTGCATTTCAAGAAGTAATAAGTTAAAACTGTTTTAAAAGATTAAAAAAAACTGTTTAAATGTCTTATACGCAGTTTTTGTAAGCTTTCAGATGATTCAAGTGATTTTTTTTCGCCATTAAATCCAAAATTTCACTTTTTCATGCCGTAATAGAATTTAGCTAGTGGAAGAATTTAGGAAAAGCGTGTTGACAGAACTCCTCAAGACATTTGAACGCCGCCAACATGCGAAAATGTTATCAGCAGTCTTCAACGAACAATTCTAAAACAAAATAGAATTGCTCCTCGATATGGCAAGTTTTTTCCGTCTATCTCGCTGACTATCAGGCTGGTCTGAAGTCATGTCGTATTTAGATTGAAACGAATTCGGAGGAGAATAAAGAATGCCAAAATAAATTATCTTTGGGAACCAAACGTTTATTACAAGTTACTGACAAACAGATCAATCACGTAAACTGTAGACTTCGCCTTGATTATACGCGTAATGGTATTAATGTGATTTTACAGTGGCGATCATTGTAGTTTAGATAAATTTAGCATGAAACATCTAGAGAAAACGTCCATTTATCTCTATTTACAAGAAATGTTTTTGTTGGCTGTTATCTTGTGATTTAACGTGAAGCAGTTTAGTCTGAAGCTTGACAAACTCAAGAGCAAAAGTGTAAACTTATCTCAAATGTGAACGAAGCAGTTGCACACACACACTTGATGTTGCCCACAGACAGGAAATGTTTGCACATGCAACAGTATTTATTTAACATTATCTAGCTTGTGAAATTACTTTTCTCTTCAAGTGTTTAAGTTTTTAAATATTTTTCAGTCCTTTTTAAATTCTTCAGTCAAGTTCCTAGTCTCACTGACGCTGATTGTTAAATAAATTATTAGAAAAACAAAAAACAAAAGTATATAGCTGTTTTGTTGGCATGCAGGAGCTTTTAATGCACAAAGGTTGCGCAACGAAATTTAATTACAGCATACTGACGAAGCATGAACAAAAGTGCTAGATTGTTGAAATTATGAATTGTTTTTTCAATAGTAAAAGCATATTCATCTGCACTTTCATAAACAAGAAGCCTACTCAGACGTTCACTCCGCCCAATGCAACTAGTGGGTTTTTCAACCTTCGTAAAATTGGAAAAAAGACGACAAAACATTTGGATTGGTCAACGAAATAAGCATAGTGGCCTTTCGTCTATTAAGAAATATTAATTGTAATCTTATTTCATAACGATCAATGCAAAATGTTATGAATGCTTTCAAAATTCACTGCTCAGTGGTTAGCGCTATCAACCTTTCGTACAACCGCCCCCAGATATGAGAACTTAAAACGGCGGGTCGAGGGGTAATTCCTTCGGCAAAATAACTTTTCATGGCAACAATGAAATCAATATAGTATATTACATTATCGCAAGTCATTAACTATTTGAAAAAGGTGAGACCTTTACAGTCAGGACAGAAAACTTACACTATTTTCTGACGTGCAATTCGCATATTGGCTGAACAGCCTAAAGTAACGACATTCCGTATTGTGCAGAAGGACCAAACCATTGCTTGTAAATGTAAACTTTCTAATGGCTGTTCAAGTCTACATTCACTACAACGCAAATCTATAGACTACTATACATCCGCGCAGTCAGAAATTCATCGCCGACCGTCTTGAATTTACTTCATTTCAGTGGCAAATTTTTGCTTCACCAACTCAGCGCGAAATTTCCAGCCAATATGTGCTTTGGACAAACCATGCAAGTCTACTCCATTACACCGCCGGGTGATTGTCAGGAATTTGATAGTAATAAACTTTAGTTGCCAATTTTTGCTCCTTGCCTGCAGTTATTGACTTTTAACGTTTTGTTCGGTGTATCGTTTGTTTTCGAGCTATATGTGGAAAACTAGCGTTTAGGAGGGTAAGAAACGCCAAGAATTTGCAACTTTCAACGGCAAGTTTGGCCGTAAATTTGGCTGTATTATTTATGTCGATATAATGGTTACTGGCTCAATGCTACAGAACACAAATTTCGTTTTATTGAATTGTAACTCGTTTGATGCTGCAAAAACTCTTAATAAAATTATACTCTAGCTTTATGACAGCAATTTAGCAAGTGTTAGTTAAGGCTCAGACAGAGCGGACGCGATTTTTGATAACGGATAAATGTATCTGCACGGAAGAAAATATTAAGAAAAATTTAACCTAAATAACTAAAAATGTTGCCTTTGAATATCTGAAGCATCTCAACTGGGACCAAAGTTACCAGTCAATGAAAGTCGAAAAATTGCGTCGGCGTCGCGTTGTCGAATCACGTCCGGTATGTCTGCACCATGGTCTGCGGTGTTTATTATTTTGCCGCGTAGCATCTGTTCGATGGCAAATTCAGAGAAAACGGGGCTACGTACTCATGGAGTTGTTTATAAAACATTTTAGTTGAAATGTGCACGAGAAATGCCTGCATGCACCGTTCGGAAGACTGTATGACTGTGACTGACAGGCTGTTTTCCACTAAGCGAAATTTTCCGTGCGGAAAATAAATCTACCAAGCTGATTGGCTAGTAATATATTTCGCCGCGAGGCGAACCGCCAAGTGGAAAACGAGCTTTAGGTGAATTTTCACCGATCACAAAATAAAAATTGCTAACACAAATTCATAAAAGACATTGTAAATTGGAGAATCGCTTTTTTTTCGTTCGATGTATTGTTTTAACACTACAGGAGAGAAATCCATGCACAGTTGAGTTATATGTACATGATCATTTTACAAGGTGAAATTGTACCGTATTAAAATATTGCTCATAATAATAATTATAATAATAATCTATATTGGTTTTAATTTCAGTGTTGTCCGTAAATTATGGAGGTGCAAAATCCTTTGTCTATTCGATTAAATTCTTTACTTCATTAAGCCCGTTTTCCACTAGGCAGAATTTTCTGCTCGCCGAGATGAAATCTACCAGACTGATTAGTTTCGTTGAACTAATTAGTAAAGCAAACCAATCACGTTGCTAAATTTATTTTCCGCACGAAAATTTCGCCTCTTGGAAAACGGGCTTTAGCCACGGACAACAAAGGGAGGAGAAACGCCAATGACTAACTGCGATGATCCATAAAAATCACGCTTAAACTTCCTCAATTTCTGCTATCTTTGGTCACAGGTAACAAATATTACAGCATAATAAAATAATAAATACACCAAATATTGTAATAAAATTATACTAATTAGTGTTATACACATAAATCATAAAAATAATTCAACTTGAGACAACGTCCGTTATATGTGACAGATATTTTTAATCCGGTCCACCTCTCTGTAAATAAGACGAAAACAAAATTAGTATTGAACCCATACATTGCTATAGTCACCAGTGTGCCTGGCAACGTCTTTATTTTACTCAATGTCTAACGCCAGTAGTGAGTTTTCAACCTCTAAAAAGTTAAACCTTCAAGAGTTTTAAAGCAGAATGTAGTACATATTATATGACTTAAACTTCTAAGGATTAGAAGTTGAAGGGGAAATTTTCGGAACAATGAAAAAAAGTGCTATTCACAAACACACAGCACTTCCGAGGTTCATACAACCGGCTCAAAGTGATGTACTCGTCACTGAGTAAACTAAACTATCTGCCAATTAGGGCCTGTATTCTCACTGGAGTTTTCTCTCATAATGGCGAATAATAGGGATATTTTGTACAAGGAAATACGTAGGCAGTTTGAAATACACCACGTGATATTTGGATAGTATAAATCTAAAATGCAAAGGGAAATTTCGGGCTTTTTGCGCTCTTTACCACCGAAAAGCCAGACAAGTTGTTGGTAAGTTTTCCACCCCCCCCCTCCTCCCTGGGCTGCGACGATATGCGGCCTCTCCGCATTTCGCCTTTGACTGAAAATTATTTATCCCCATTCTTAATTCCCTCAGTCAAAGGCATTGTGTGGGAGAACGAGCAGTGAGAATATATACCTGTACATGGAGGTGAGTTACTCGGCTAACCGAGTAAAGGCTAGTTTCCACTCAGGCAAATTCTCCTCAGGATTGGAACGGACAGGAAAATTTCCTTTGTGTTAAAGTTATTACCTAGTTCAGGTTGAGAGACCCTGAGATAAAGAAAACTTTCCTATCCGTTCCGATCCTGAGGAGAATTTTCCTGAGTGGAAACTAGCCTTAACTCGCTTTGCCGGGACGAGCACGCATACTGTTTACATGTGACCGAGTAACCCGCCATATACTCCCATCTGAATCCAATACAGGGTACAGCGCTTCTACTTTGAAGGAAAATAATGAAAGGATGCAGAACTGGCGAGAATCCTTCTGGCCTGGCCGGGTTTCCCATCGAAAAGTGTTTACATGGACCAACCGAGTAACTCACCTAGCCGAGATCTCGGCAGAAAAAGCCGGGATCTCGGCAAGGCGAGTTACTTGGTTGTCCCATGTAAACAGTCAACCGGGTAAACTACTTGTTATATAGAATAGCCGGGATCTCGGTCCAACCGAGTAACTCGCCTTAGAGACATAATTATTATAATATTATTATAATCATGGGCGTACTGGCTAATATTTTTCAAGAAAATTGTCCGAGTTTTTGTTTGTTGTTTATAGAGGTAGTTACGTTCTGATGAACTGATATGTTTACATACACAAATAATGTATTTTATATTCAAACAATAATGTCTGATTGTAAAGAGAATAATTCCTGGCTAGTCTGGTTTGCCCAACAGTTGGGGGAGGGGGGGGTGGCAGCTGCCACCCCCTTTGGTACACCCATAATAAAACACTTGAAAAGTAATGCTGCTCTTGTCTATTTACCTCTATATATAGTATTTCTTCAGAAAGAATTGCGTTTCTTCTGTATTTCAATGGCAATTCTGAATCATCTATAACACCAAGGTCTGGCCCAACTGAATTAGAATTGTCTATTTTTGTTTCAGCAGCAAGACCAGTTGGTTTTTCAGACAAGCTTGACCTATCTAATGAAACAATTAGTTTATTTCTTTTCAAGCATTGAGCAGCAATGTGCCTGAGGCCCTTCATGAATTAGTTTTTCAAGTGGCGAAAGTCAATCTCTCCAAACTGACAGTTTACTAACGTCTTGAACAACTGTTTGGTTTTTAACTGATTTAAAATATAACTTGGCTATCTTTTGAGCATGATTTAAAAGTATACCGATACAAATATAGGCATATAACCCTGTTAGAAGTTCAATCAGCAAGTTTTCATTTCATCTATTTTTAAGTGCCATGAAGCAAACACCATTTTTGCAATAAAATATCATCAAAGGCCAGTCACTAGTGCTCGTTCTTGCAACAAAATCTTCGGTTGATTTATAACTGGTGTATTGCTCTTTGGCCACCATTAGATTTTGAATTTACATTGCAGTTCCAATGCAATGCTGCTTCGGTGCACGATCACGCATCACTGATTTGTATTGCAGGTTAGGTGTGGCATCGGTGCAGTTCAGTTCTGAAACAGCACTGCTGCTTAAGTGCACTACAGCTTGGAGCATTGCAGCTAAAGCCCTGTTTTCACTATGCAAACTAACTCAGATATGATCCTGGTTAACTTAAACATGGGTTTTCACCATTTTCTTTAAACTTCACTCAACTTACTTTCGGCGGTAAATTAAAAAGTGTTGTTTTGTTCTAATTAAAGAGATGAAAAAAGAAAAAGTGTTTTTGGTTGCTTTGGGCAACATGGTATTATGGTGATATACATCCTTTAGTTCAATAACCTTTTCTGAGAAGAAAGTGGAGCTTCAAAAAACAACTTGATAAAGGCTGAGAAAAAGGTTTCGAAGCTCACTCAAAGTTGAGTAAAAGACTGATGCAGAACACTTTGAACAATTTCGCACCAACTCATTGGGCTAGTCTTAAATTGCATGTTTTTCCTGTTGGCCACGTACATATGTGCTGTTTTGATGTGAAATTACAAATAGGTTCAATATATGCACATTTAATTCACCTTTCACTTTGTGGCCTTCGTGCTAGTGATGGAAACAAAACAACATTGCAAAGTTTTCCAAAGCTCTCCTCATTTTGAGAACAAACGGTGCAACCACTCTACGACTACCAGTGTTGGACCTCAGTCTGTAATTATTTTTAACCCAGATGCGATTTTCACCACACCAGAGTTACATGTGTTTAAACTTGAAAGACTACTCAAGGTTACTTAGAGTTAACCTGGATCAAGCCGTGTTAGTTGGCATAGCGTGAATAGGGCTTACAGTCAAAATGGTAATTGTTGCACTCTATCATTTCTGTAATTGTTTAGCATTTGATTGGTGGAATTCAGTGATGTTTTCAATACTTCTTTAAACAGACATAGGACAATTGAAAGAAATCGAAAAAACTGTAGGGGAAAAATGTGCTGTTTATGGTCTTTGGACCTTGGTGAAATAAATATGTGCAGATATGAACCAGCTAATTTGCTTTTACTAAAGACTCGTAAACACCAGAGGGTGAACTTATTCTCAAAACTGAGTACATTTCTCAATAGTAGTGGTGGGCAATACCGAGAGTATTGACTTCAATACGATACCGAGTACTTTTTCATCGATACCACAGGTATCGATACTTTGTTCGATACCGATACTGATCATTAGAGACAGTACTTCACACACTGGTTAAACATGTTTGTACAACAACAACTCATAATCTCTATATTCAGTTTGAGCACTTAACAACTTTAACAGCAGTTTAAACATTCAAAATAATCCCAAGCAATGCTACAAGAACGTTTTTGATTGAAAATGGCACCAACATTCAACATAAATGACGCCATTTCATTCACTTTACAGGATAGAGAAAACTGACATGCTGCAAAAAACTAAGTTTAGAACTTCATGTAACATTAAATGTTAACCATAAACCAGTCACATGAGAGGTATCGAAAACATCGATATTTTACATAAGTATCGACACTTTTGAGTATCGAAAGTATCGATACTTTGGTATCGGTATCGCCCACCACTACTCAGTAGTACGTAGTGGTAACGCATTTTGGTCGGCAGTTAAAATCAAAGGTAGTAAAAGATAGAATATACTTAGATGAGGGACGTTGGCAAACTGATCGTAATTCCCAACATACGGAAATAAAATTAGATATGTGAAAGAAAGTTGAAAAGTGTGCTTGTCACCTCCACAATTGTATACCAAAGTTTGTGAAAGACAAATGTATATCAGTATCTAACGCTTACCTATTGGAAATCGCTTAGGGAAATGAATTAAGGGTATATGTGGCTTCACAGTGTGCAAACTCCTACACCAAAACAATCCTGCCATTTTGAAAATTGTTGTTGTCCTAGGATCGGAATATCTTCGGATTGTCGAAGTGTGTCCGGGAAGATGCGAATACTTATTGACGTTCCCCGAAGCCGCCATCTTGGTCGTAGGTGCACAAGGAATACCAAAGTTACTGGCGTTTTTTGTACTTTAGGCGAGTTTTTCGTGTTTTTCTAAGGAGGATGCTTCGTACCATTGTTTGGTTTGGTGCTGGTGGCTTTTTCACCTCAGCTTTTT
The DNA here is from genome assembly GCA_025434845.1 of Phenganax subtilis. Classification (NCBI taxonomy): domain Eukaryota; kingdom Metazoa; phylum Cnidaria; class Anthozoa; order Malacalcyonacea; family Clavulariidae; genus Phenganax; species Phenganax subtilis. The sequence goes on along the minus strand of JAOBYK010360687.1, from coordinate 3,791 downwards.
CGAATGCAGCTCGCAGAATTCCAGTATTTAAGAAGCCAAGTTTTCATGCTGCAGCTATTGGGATTGGGTTATTCATTGGTTATCAAGCTCATCTATTTGAACTGAGCGCTGAGAGCAGGTATAAAGAAATGTTGAAGACACACGAGGGATTACCATTGTATACATATTTACTAGAAGAAGGACAGGCACAGTCAAAATCTGATGAACAGAGCTTAGATGATGAAGAAAATTCAGAAGAATGACTTGACCATGAATATTTGAACTTTGAAACTACAAATGCAAGACTACTACTCTACAAACCCTTTTGAAAAACAAAAGTTTCACATTTTAAGTTGCTATTCAAATATTAAATGGTGAATGTGTTTGATCTATTGTGATACTGTATGTTTGTTTTGAGTTTGTTTTGTAAACGAATTATCAACCTACAATTAAATCATGGACTGAACCGAGTCTGTAGACTGTACAAAGATGCAGATAAATGACACATAGATATCAATCTGCATGAAAAATGCTGAATCTACTCCAAAGCCCTTCATTGAAATATGGCATAGGGTTGCTAGGGCCTTACTTTCAGGGGAGTGTTACTTCTGGGTTGCTGAATTACCTTATAAGGAGAAATGGTAAGTCTCTGTTTATGACAAATCCATGCCATATTGAGTATTCACATACAATCTCAAACATGTACATGCAAAAAAATCATGTTGCAATATGGATAAGAACAGGATGTAACGATGTTGTGCTCTACTTTTGTTCAGAGACGTTAACAATATTGTTCAGCATTGTTACACCCCATCAAAAATAAACAATATTCTTCGATGTTGTTGACAGCGATAAACAATACGTGCAGCACAATATTGTTACATTCTGTTTTACTGCAGGCTCATATTTTTAGCTGTGTATCACTTATGTTGCTTCATACTTTTTATTGAATATACTTGCATTTGGGGCACTACATGTGAGATAATGTTAAGGGGGTGCGAATATTAGAGGTTTTCAAGTTCCTGAAGGGCAACCACTGTAGCTAAATTTTAAAGTTTGGTTGCGAAAGGTTGTAAAATGCGGGAAAGATAGCCCTGTGAAATTTGCAAATTTAGTGTATTTTTATATTACGCGAGGAAATTGTCACCATTTTTTGAGCCGAAAATGACCCTAAACAATGGTAACATACAATTTCTGCACGTAATAGAAAAATATACTAAATTTGCAAACTTTGCAGGGCTACCTTTCTCGCATTTTACAACCTTTCGCAACCAAACTTTGCAATTTTACAACAACTGATATGTAGAATATCTATTTTAACTATAGTAATATCTATTATATCTCTAAAAGCTACAATCTTTAAATTTATTTTATAATGGGATTTGTCCATTGAACAACTAGGATTTTGGTCAGAGAATAAAATTCATGTTATTTTAGAACAAGTTTACTCTCTAGTTTTACTAATAGTTGTTCTTTTACAAGAGCTTAGTAAAGATATCCAGTTGTTTTTGGCTTGAGAAGATTTAGCTTGGCAAGTCCAGCTTCGATTGTTTGCCATGATGACGAACGCATGTTGAATATCTAAACACATGGTCAGATTGCTACATTAAGTATTAAGTCTAGTTTTCATGACACTGCCGACAGTCGGCGATGAGAGCTTTGCGATATCAGCGATATATGAGAAGTGCTTTAAACGTCGGCGATCATTACCAATTTAGTCGCAACAAACCAAATAGTTTGTTTCTTGCCATCTCGCAGAAGAATTCCCATAAACGGCGACAATCGCAAGAAACAAAATCAGTAGTTACTTATGATTATCACCGACATGAGCAGACATATGAGAGTAGGAGTACTGGTGATGAATACTTGTGTCTTTCATGATTTCGTGTCTGTGACACAGCCCGGTATTGGTTTCTGCCACACGCAGTTATCTGATTATAATTTCATCTTAATCACATGTAAAAAGAATACTTTCAGTTTGAACTTACCAAACACCACAGATGTTCATGTACTCGAGTTTCCTCTTGTAGTAATTACTGAACTTTCAGTAGGAAAAGTTAAGACTGAATACAGAACTACCCAGTATAACTATAATTTAAGTTTAGTATTGGTTTCCTCCTTTAGTAACACTGGATCAGTACGAAATGACTCTTACTGGGCTCCTACAGGAAAAACAATTCGGCAGTGATTTAGTTTCGCAGTAGTTTGCGTATGTTTCCTCAGTAGCACTTGATTAATGATAAAATTCTCTTACTGAACCTCTATAGGAAGAACAGTTTCGACGATCTGATCGAGTTGTGCAGTATGGAGTTCCGTTTTGTTGTATTTTCTGCTACAGCTGAGACACTCGAGAGGTTACTCTTATGTACTGAACCTTTAGGAAGAGCTGCTACAGTTTACAATTGATAAAACTATCC
>JAOBYK010360576.1:0-16849 GCA_025434845.1 Phenganax subtilis | reverse complement strand
ATACCATTAAATTGGTGTACAAGTTCAGGTGTAAAAGTTTCAGCTATTACTCAGTATCTTTTCTGGTACAAAATAAAATTCAAAAAAAGAAACCTACGTTACTTTTATCCCCAATTCCGCGTTTTATTCTCAATTCCGCGTTTTATCCCAAATTCCGCGTTTTATCCTTAATTCCGCGTTTTATCCCCAATTCCGCGTTTTATTCCCTATTCTGTTCTGTTCCGTTTCCACAATTCTGCCATTCCACTTCCGCGTTTTATCCCTACCCTATCCATATGATATAAAACCAGTACCAGAAAGTAGGATCTTTGCTTAGTTTTATGCCCCACAAACTGCAAAAATGAAGGAGCAAATTATAATAGAACTTACATCAGCCCATTCAAAGATAAGAGTGCTGTTTGCAACTATGGCCATAGGAACAGGAGTGGACATTCTATCTACCTGGTATATTATACATACTGGACCACTTTCTACAATCGGATAATACATGCAAGAAACAGGAAGAGCGGAATGGGATGGTCATTTGTCAACTGCAGTCTTATTCTACAATAATGTAGACATTGCTATCAATAAAAACAAACATTACAGATAAAATCAGACAGTATTGCCATCTAGAAAACAACTGCAAGAGCAATTATCTTTTACGCGGTCTAGACTCCAAACGTCCTGATCATAATCGATCTGAAAAGTTGTTGTACTGCAGTAACTGCAAAAAATAGGCACATGTCCAAAGTATATTTATCATTTATATTGAATATGTGATTATTGTTTAGGTCTGTTAATTTCCACCATAGTATTCAGATAATTATAATTATAATGAACTCCTTTGTTACTCATATTTTAATAACACACACTATAGTGCATAATTTACTGATACCTTTTTAAAGATTAAAATCCATAAAGATGCAAATCTATAAAAGAGATCATACAGTATTTCATGGCATGTTCTTCATGGTACACAGTTAATAACATAAACTCCATTTTCTTCCTCTTGAGCTGGAAAATTGTGTACAAGGTACTGCTTGTGTCTTAAGAGTCAGGTTTTGAACTCATCTGTACTTAATGTTGCTATTGGGTCAACAGAAATCCTCAGAAACGAATTTTGTGCTCTTCTTGGTTGGTCTAAAAGTGGTCTTAATTCTCGCAAATCTTTCAAGATTTTAAGCTCAACTGGCACTGATTCTTTGTGGCTCTGGCTTCCTGATTTTGGTCAGTTTAATGCTTGTACATTTAGGCTTTCAACAATATGCTGTACTCTGCTGGTTCGGTCAATGGCCTTGTCTGTCTTGTTTGTACCCGTTTGTTTTAATAATTTCTTCAAATCTTTGTAACGGTTTTCCTGAAGAAGGTCTATCTTAATATTTCCGTCCTTTCAACCAGACCAAATAGCAGTAGCGGACCACATACATTGATATGTTTCTTGGTTGAATAATAGTACCTCATTCTAATTTGCTTATGCACATTTTGATTGCAAAACCTTTATATGCTGAGTCAGACTTAAAATGATAAAGCCATTGCTTGTGGGTCTGGTGCGGTCGTAGACTATTTCCTTCTTTAACAGTGTCCTTCAGGTCAGTAATTACAAAGAAATATTTTAGTAATCGCAATGAACAGTTTCTAACGAAATCAGTCGAGCATCTGTTCTCATCATAATCAGCATCGAATCCTGCTTGTGAATAGCCATGAAAGGTTATACCTGCAAACAAAAATTTATCAAAAAAATTTGTCCATTGTCTTCTTAAAGTAATTCTTTTTTGATGATGCTTATTTAGCCAAAAATTCTGCTCACAGTGGAAGGTGTTGGTGTGGACAATCATGTGTTTCTACCTCAAAAAAATTCTATAAAGGTTTTGACTGCATGACTTCTCCCGACACTGATAAAAAGTTGTTCACAACCTTCAGAGTTTAATGGCCAAAGTCACAAATCGTCTTTGAAGTTTTTCTCTGAAGAATTGTAAAGTCCCTAACTCTCTGGCAGAATCTTTGAACAGTTGTTTAAATAATAACTGTAAATGTAAAATAAAATATTAGTTTTGTAAACAAGTTTGTTCTTTTTCGTCAGAACTGATGATGGGATAAACTACCTTCTATGTGTACTTTACCTTGACACTGCATATATATGCGGTGTTGTTATGATTTATCATATTGTGTTAATTTCACATTTACCTTTAAGAAACTTCTTTTAGCATGCCAATCTACGATTCAAAAAGGACAAAGATGATTCAGTCTGTCCTTGGCAGTGTGGCTGCTAGTACAGAGATCTTAGCACCAGCTAATCGCACGCTTGTTAGGTGGTCACCAAAGCAAGATACCACTGGAAGGGGATCATTTGCATCACAAACTGGTGGAACATGCACTCAGTGTTTCCACTCTATGATTCTGTTTATCCATACATTGTAATGAAAATTTCCACATTTTTAGTGAAATTTCCATAGATTGCCTTCCAAAATTATCATAGAGTTTCCATGAAGAAAAGCATATTTGCAACTAATAGGTTGTTTGCAAACACGTGATCTTTGAATCATATGACAGGCAAGCCAACAATTTTGTTGACGATTTTTTTCCAGCATTAGCATGTGCTGCAATGAATTAAAACAGAATCAAACCTTTACGTCTAAACTGTTATTGAAATAAACTGAAAGGTTTTTAGTGCCTATTTCTGACATACTTGCCCATCATTTAAAATCTCAAAATCACATGATTGAAAACAACTTATACAAGCAAACTGAGTGGCACTAAAGGAGGTAGCAAGACTAGTATGATTGATATTAATCAAAATCCTTGCCCTAGCTTGGCATCTAACCATTTTCATGAAGTATAGTTTTAAACTTCTTAGGAAAATATTGTTATTCGGCCTTTGGAGCCCTTAAGAGTTAAGTGTCGTTCAAACCTGCAAATTTCAAGACTTTAAACAATAATTGTAGCGTAACATTTTATTTTACTCATAATGTAAAATGTAAATGACAACTGTTTTTTGTTTTCTTTCTTATCTTCATGTTTGTTTTATTATGTTTTAAATGTTTTTAAGTTCTTTCAAGAACTCAGCCTTTAGTTTTTCGTGGATCTTCCTTATCTACATTGGATTTCATTTGTTTGTGCAGGTTAAGCATTTCATTTGAAGGATCCATCGTCACAGCTTACCATTTTCCTTTCTTTAGAAACGAACACTTTGTCGAAAGCAAAGTCAATTGCATTACAAATTAAATTTTACGTTGAAATGTAAGGCAGATGTTAAGTGAATCTTGATTTATGGCGATTTTCTCAAAATATCTAATTTCCATAGAATCTCTACATTTATTTCATTTTCATAGAAAATTCCATGTCATGTTAAAATTTCCATAGGATAAGAAATTTACATAGATGTGAAAGGACTGCATGCACTTCTGGTTGACCTGGACAGGCTGAAGCTCCTTGGGCTGACTGGGCTAATTGGCTAATTGGCATATAATTCGTGCAGCCACTTCTCCAGTTGATCAAGAACATGAACAAGATCAGCATATTTTTTTTCATCTTTCATGAACACTGGGAATGGTACAAATAATAAACATGAACTCATTTCTTCTTCATATAAATTTGAATTCTGGCAAGAAGTCACCCATGATTCTACCAAGAAAAACTTTATACTTAAGTGTAGAAGAATCAAATGCTAAAAATGTTGGATTATGCATCTTTCAACACAAACAGCGAAACAAGGTTTGTATCACCTATGACGTGTTGTGCAGGTGTTTTGGCTATCTTTATGCTGCACTTTGAACAATCACAGGCTATGAACACATTACCAGAGAGTTGTTAAAGCTTACCTCTCTCCTGTGCACTTAATTTCGTCTCTGTTAGGAGTCACAATGGTTTTAACATCTAATTTATCGAGAGTGCCTTGATCGTCAAAATATGTCACTGAATGCACAAATAGCGCACGATCAAAATGTACATCTTTGTTTTGGTTATCTGATCTCATTTTGTGTACTTTAACAGAGCCGAGTCTATGTTATTAAGAACAAAGGCAAATCAGTGACCATGCTTAACTAATTCTACAGTGCTGTCCATAAAATGGTCTCAACTTAACAGTACTAAAAAATACATAGTCTAACACTTTTCTGTATTATGCCAGGCTTGCGAAGCACATTATCGCATTGTGCAGACGCCAACTTTTATTTGTTTTGTAAAATTGTTCATGGTGTGTATAGAGTAGTTTTTTTAAAATTTACCTCATATTTGACGGAGTGTAACAAAAGTTCTCATCAACATCTGGATACGTTAGTGCTAGATATACTTTCCCGTTGTTTACTCATTTTTCTGGCAGGCATTAAGGAAGGCAATAGTTCTGTACATCGTTTTGTTCGGCATTTTCTTATGAGGGTTTGTTGACTTTGAACAACAAGTTCTTTAAATTCAATTAATTTCTTAAATCTTCTGATGCAAGGTCGGCATAGCAGATGTGGCAAAATCTTGTCTTGATGGAATTTTTCACCCAGTAATTGTTCTCCTATGGGCAAAATGCTGGAATTACACACTTTAAAAAGATTAGTACAATGATTATGACCACAAATCTTCAGGCATGAATGACAATGAGAGTCGAAACACTGTGATCCATAGATGTGTTCTGGAGTATCAACTTTTGACACCGCTATAATTTTGGATTAAACGCACTTACACGAAACTGACAAATTGCTGATACTATATATCTATAAAAATGATGGCTACTCATTTTTGCATAACTGATGTGTAAAATCAATAAGATGCAACTATTGTATAATTTGTAGTTTATATGTAAGACCTTCGTGGCTCAGGTGCTCAGGAATTCTATCAAAAGTTTTGATCATAGGAGGTGTAGTTTGCATATCAGGTCGACAAACTGATTCATACTTGAAACGAAAATTTATTTGTTCAGCCTGCACAACGACAATATTTATGTGTTCCGACAATCTGCCAGGATGAACTATGTGTTAAGTTTGCCTCACTGAACAAATATTTACAAACTTCGTGCTAATGGGTGATAATCTCTGTTTGCCTGAGAAGGTAAGAATCATTGGTGACGAACAATCTTGTCATTACCCAAAATCAGGCAGACGATTGTATCTTGCAAATAACTTACCCTCTACTAGTAGGTGACTAGGTTATTTGCCTTAAATAACCACCCTAATGACAGATTATTCCATATCCCAAAATCTGGGATGTCACATAATCAGACAATACTAGGCTTCTTTCGCAGCAGGAGGGTACCGGATGCATAGATAGAATTCTAGGTACTACGTTGTCTCGTGTGATCATACAGATGGTATTTATCAGGATATAATTGATGGTAGATTGTATCAAAAGCAGTGCCAAAGTCCATAGAGAAGATTTTTTTCCTGTCACACTTTATTGGCATCTGAATGGAGCCCCAGACTTTAAGTCTAAAAACGTTTCCACTTCGCCTATTCAATGCTTTGCTATTGAAATTCGTGTCCTTTTATGATGCTAGTACAAGAATATAATAATGCCCAGTCTTTGGTATAAAAAAAGAAAACCTAACATTGAAGTTTTCAATTGAAGTTTGTTGAGGAAACTGTACTGGAGTCTTTTCTGTACGCGTGAATGATTATGAAATTAAGTGCACCTTATGTGTTAATGGTCAAGTTGTCAAATTGATTGCTAAAGGCCCATTTCAATCCTACCCATAGCCTCAAAAATTATGCAGAGAGCAGTACATACTCAACTATACTTGTTTCTAACCAGTAATAACTTAACAAGCCATAACAGTTCGGGTTTAGAAAGCAACGTTCTATGGAGACAGCTGCTATCTGTTTAACTGATACAATACAGCGTAATATGGATAAAAGGAAGCATACAGGTTCCGTATTCATTGACTTCAGTAAAGCCTTTGATACGATTGACCACTGTAAACTACTATCAAAGCTAGAATTGCTGGGAATTAATGGGACTGAACTGAACTGGTTTACCAATTACCTTTCAGATCACGCACAGTCTGTTCATTATCAAAATGCATTGTCTGATTCTAACATTATAACTTCTTACATATCTCAAGGATCCATCCTTGTCTTTTTACTTTTTGTAATTTTTGTCAATGAAATGTCAAGTACTGCCTCTTGTTGTAGCATCATGATGCATGCTGATGACGCTAAAATATTTTTTGCATCACATAATGTTAACGAGATCGGCACCATATTGAATCAAGATCATAGGCGTAGAGTATGGGGAGGCTCTGGGGCTCAAGCCCCCCTAGAAGTCTTACAATGGGGGCTCAGCCCCTGTAAAAGTTTTACAGAACTTATAAGTCCAGTTAATGTTGTAACTAACTAACCATAAAAACAAAAAAATGCATAAAAAGTATTTTGTAACCTCAGCATCAACATTCAAGGAGCTAAAAGTAGTTGTTTCCGTAATTCCAATTACGTTTTCCTGAACTACTTCATGTATTTTTATCGTTGTGCTCCAGTAATGTTGCTTTTCATATAGGCTTAAACAAAGTATATCCTGTATAGCAAGTAGTACATCGCTATATTTAATACAGAACTCCACACGAGCGTACGATATTGTGCCCAACGTGTTCGCTTCAGTATGGACAAATTTTTTACCAGTAACCCTTGTATATCCATTGAGAAAAGCCATGAACAATTTGATAATGAATCCAGAGAGGGTGATACTTTACTGGCAAGTTTAAATACAGATAGTGAAGCTGAAGCTGGCATATCATTTTTGCTTGAAACATCTAAGGCTGAAAACTTTGAAGAGAACACTGAAGTTGGCAGTGGCAACAACCAAAACACAGAAGTTACTGTACAACCCAAGAACACCAAGAAAAAATGTGGAAGAACTTTCCAAGAGAGCTGGAAGCAGAAGTTTTAACTGGTTATTCTACGAGAATGAAAAGCGGAAAGCGTTTTGTAGCACGTACAGAGCTGCATGGGATGAAGGTATGCCATTACCTACTTCGTCAACCCAGATTAGTTCAGTCAAGTGCTTTGTTGAAAATGGTTTTGGAAACTGGAAAAAGGCACTAAAAACATTCTGCTCTCACGAACAATCGAACTTTCATGGAGCTGCAGTTTCAATGGTATCATCGAAGAAAAAACAATCAGTTTCCCAAATGATTGTCAGTGGTCATACAAACCAAATGAAAGAAAATAGAACTGCGCTGGTTAAAATATTTACAAGTCTTTGATTCCTGGGTAGGCAAGGACTACCTATTAGAGGTAAGTTTGTACAAGAATCAAATTTAATGAACTTGCTTGATGAAAGAGCAGATGATGTTGTAAACTTCGTAACTTGTTGAAAAAGAAGAACAAACTTAAATGGCTATCACCAGAAATTACTAATGAAATCTTGACTGCTTTCAGCCTTGCAATTTTAGAACAATTGAGAAATGAAGTGTTGACAGTTAATGCTGGTTGTTATGGCATTATCCTGAATGAGACTTCTGATATAGGAAGTAAGAAACAGATAAGTTTTTGCTTTCGAGTTGTCCATGAAAATTTCCTTATTGAAGAGCTTTTTTTTTTGGCTTCTACCAAACTTCAGTCACTTCTAGTGATGTGATATATGCCATTGTCAAGGATGTTCTTTTACGATTTCAGCTTTGTATTCATAAGTGCAGAGGGCAGTGCTATGATGGTGCTGCTAATGTTTCTGGTCCCATCAGTGGTTTGCACACAAAGATTCTTCACACAAAGATTCTTCAAGAAGAATCTCGTGCAACATACGTTCACTGTCGTGCACGCAAGCTAAACTTGGCAGTGCAAGATGCAATCCAAAATAACACGGAAATGAGAATTGTATTGAATCTGATTGAAGATTTAATTGCCTTTGTACACGGTTCTCCCAAACGATTGGCTTGGTTTAATCAATTCAATGAGAGTGGTGATTTCAGTGATGCAAAGTCCCTGCGACCATCCTGCCCAACTCGTTGGACAATGAGATTGATTTCACTGGAGGCAATCTGTCATAACTACAGTGCAATACTCAATTGGTTAACAAATGTAGATGCAACAGAAAAGAATGACTCTGGGGCTAAAGCTAGTTGTTTTTTAGAATCTCTGTCAAGCTTCAACACTTTCTTTCTTATTGAAGCTCTTAGGATGGTCTTCTCCATTCTAGAAGGTGGAAGCTCTGACTTACAAGGAAAACAGTTATCTTTTAGCAAATCTGAAGAAGTTGTCAAGTGCATCAAAGAATCTGTTTCAAATGCTAGGAAAGAGAGCTACTTTTCCAACATTTGGCAAGCCAGCCAAAAAGATGCTGACTGTTAACGATTTCATTGAAGAACCCAGGTTACCAAGGCAAAGAAAATTTCCTGCAAGAATTGACGATGGAGCAAGTGTTCCATTTGTTGCTCAACATGTGAAGATTTTTTTAGAGTTAAATACTTTCATATATTAGATAGTGTGCTTGTGGGCTTAATGGAAAGATTTGAGCCTGACGAAACATCCTGTCATCTATCTCGAGTTGAAAATTTTCTGCTCAGAAAGGAGAAAGAAGTCGACTACATCGTGCAGCACTATCGTGATGATGTAAATGGTCCAAGGCTTCTATTGCGTAGGGATATGCTTCTTGACAAAGCTTCTGCTGACCTTGAAGTCCTTGACGATTTTCAGTCAATTGTTACTTTTCTATTGAAGAATACCCCTTTTAAAGGTATCATTACAGAAGTAAGCAAACTGGTAAGGATCGTGCTGACACTTCCAGTGTCAAGCTGCACGGAAGAAAGGTCATTCTTGGGACTGCGATGTTCAAAAACCTATCTACGATCCAGAATGACACAAGAACATTTAAATGCAGTTACATTGATGAATATGCACAAAGTTATTGTGGGACGTTTGGATGTTGATAAACTAGTTGACAATTTCATTTCTTAGGCGAGTGTACGAAAGAACACTTTCATGTTATCTAATACTAAATAGGTTTCCAAATTACAAGAGAGAAATAAGCAGTGGTATTATATAGTCATGTATCCACGTAACACTTCTTCCAGCTTTCAACCAATGAATGATTATTGTCATTTGGGAGTGCCTGATTGTACAATAATTTTGTGCAATATCTCAACATTCATTTTTACTTATACGATAAATCAGTTGCTCTTCACATTACCTTGTATCAAGTTTGAATGATCAACTAATGGCAATACGCACTAAATATCAATTCTAGTAATTATAACAAGCGATCACATGTTTGAAGTTTCAGCCCCCTGAGACAAAACCAAAACTCTACACCTATGATCTGGATCAAGCCAAATGTATTCCTGGCTAATTGAGAACAGCCTCTACATCAGCTAGACTGTCAGGTACTCGGAATTGTGAAGTGAAAATTGACAGTAACCTAATCAAACGTGTTTTAAGCTTCAAGTATCTCGGTATTGTGTTGAACGAGGCCTGAACTGGAAATCTCGTCTTAATTACACAATTTCTAAAGGAAATCAGAAAATTGGTATGTTAAGTAGAATGTGTGAGGACTTAACATTGAAGGCTGCTGACACTATGTACAAATGTCTTGTATGTCCGATTCTTGATTATTCAAATTCAGTGTGGACATGTTGTAACAAAATTGATGCTGACTCTTTAAAACGAGTGCAGCATAGAGCAGCTAGAATTGTACATAAATCCACCCATAGTGATGCTGCTCTTGAGTGCCTATGCTGGACTACTCTAGTTGAAAGACGGGACATGCATGTTCATGAGCTGGTTAACAAATGCCTGAAAGGCAACGTACCTCAGTTTTTAATGGGCTATTTTAAATTTAATTTTAATAGTGTAGCACTAAGTACAAGACAAAGTAATCGTTTGTACATACCCAGTGTAAAATTGGAAACTGCAAAGAAGTCGTTTTATTATAACGGCTGTATTGTATTTAATAAACATTCAGATGTTACTGATGCTTAGCTATGACTCCAATATAATATATATATTTTTAGGTGTTTGTTCTTATATGTATTCAAATATTGTATATTTATAGCTTATTAGAATGTAGGGCACCTGTTGATATCAGCATTATTTGTTATACTGAAAGGTTTTTACTCTACTGAAATAAAGTTTTTCAAACTCATACTCAACAGTAAATTCGGTTGCTGTTTTTGTCTTCATTGTGGACAAAGATTCAAACGTCCAGGAAATAAATGTGTCAACAGCTTTCCAGCAGCATACTCATGAAGACAGTCAAACACATGTGCAATTAGCAAAAGATACTGGGAAAAATTGTCTTTGGTGTAAAGGGAAGGTCAAATGTCCATAGCATTTTGAAAATACCAGATATGATTCCATTCAATCACATGCAACAAGTACATGAAGGTGCATTTACAAGTTGGATGTCAATTGTCTGTCAGCTTCATGTAAAGTCAGGAGGATCTCAGAAGCTCTGTGAATAGTTTAAGTGGCCGTTTACAGGCCATATGCTTGCCTCATGATTTTAAGCAAAAATGTCGGTTGCTAGTAGAGTTCAAAAGATAGAAAGCATCTGAAAAGCACGCCTTTTTTCGTGCTAGTCTTCCATTATTAAAAGAAGTTATGCGAGTACAGAATTAGTGAAGAGCAAATATCAGTTGCTGAAGCTATGATCTTGTCTTACGGTAGATTGCTTTTTCAGGTGTATTTCCCACCTTCCACACAGATGGAGTTTTCCATATGGATTTCAAATTCTTTGTTTTGCCTTCATTTGTGAGTCAATGCTCGATTCAAGGCTGTTTTGCAGTAAAAGAGTAAGAGATTGGCCATGGCTCAACACTTAGAGTACCACATGTTTTATGCCCTCAAAGGAAACAGCCTGGCAAAAGAGCTTGCTCACCACCTTCTGGGATGAAATTGCCTCAAAGAAATTATTACACTCGCAAATCAAGTTTCCTTCATTCGACCATTTTGAGCTTTCACTTTGGGTGTTGAGGAATTGCATTCCTCCCATGTCACTCAATCCACACAATGTAGCTAATGAAGTAATGGATATTGTACACAAATTGTATCCAGCAAGTTATTGCAGATTGTTTATGGTGATTTCAATTAAAAGGTTCGTGTGCGAAATGTTGAGGAGGTTATGATGTTCAAATGCTGGGCAGCCAAATCATTGCTGCAGTGTGGTTGTCATGTTTGTAGTACAAAAGAATGACGATTAAATGAAATAAATCATGTATTTTCAATGTGGGAAAAGAAAACGGAGTCCTGATATTGTACTTGCTGACACACGAGTTACGCATATAGCTGTTGACACAATATAGTGCATAGGTCATTTCCACAAACTGTAGTATGAGCGTGTTAACATTTGACTTTAACATGGGTTTTGTGCTGACAGTTTAAGGAACAATTAGGGCTTTTGAAGGAGGAGGTCCAGGCTTTAAAATCAGAGCATTTGCTGTCAAGTGGTGTGAATGTGGCTTAGCAATTTCTGCACCAGCTTGCATCAGCTCCTCCTTGGCTTCACAACCCGACGATGATTTCTTTGGCCCTTCAAACTTGGACTGGCATGGCAAGGTGTGCAGAGCACCCTAAGTCAGTCAATTTGAAGCCATTTATGCCAGATGAGGCCGTTGATGTACCATTCAGAGAATGGTGATGTACAGGGATGAAAATTAAGGGGGGTATGGGGGGTGTGACACCCCCCCAATATTGAGAAAGCATTTATTGGCAGGGCAATCGAAGAATCATGCAGGGCAACAAAATTGTGATTTAAGACTTTTCCTTTGCATTTCATTCCATAACTTTTATGCAAAGACTTGAAACCAGCCTTGTACCCAGGCGCTAAGCTGTTCTACCCATGGTTCTACCAGAACCATTAAGCTGGCAATTGTATATAGATCAGCGGTTAAGCTAAGCGAACACACGGGATAACAAAGAAACAAAGTCACCTTGTGAAAGTATTTATAGATAAAGTTGTTCACATTTTTGATCTTTTACGCATCTACTCTTGTATTATGTACCATCACATTTGGCTTTGCACAATCGCACTACTTCGTTTATGTTTTTCTTTATTGATTGTAGTTTTGCATGCAGGCAAGACGTACTTTGAATGCTCTCAATTATTATTTGCATTAGAAAATAACAATAACAAACATTTGTCAATAGTACTGATAACGTAATTTTTACTGAACGTTTGAGGGTGTAGACTGCATGGCAATTGATGTAAGTAGATAGAAATTGGTTCATTCTTCCCTATTCCCACCCCCCCCACCCCTCCAATTTTCAGGGTTCAAGGGGGGTCTAAGACTATAAGCTACTATTATGTTTAAGGCGCCCACGTTTCAAAATCAAGGGGGGTGGGGGGAGGTGTTCACTAGCCTACCACCAACCTAAGACTATACCGTATTTACTCGTTTGAGCGCCCCCCCCGAATAAGCCCCGCATTTGGGAGCAAAAATATTTAAAGAGCGCCGCCCCCAAATGAGCGCCACACTATTTACTCACAAAATGCGAAGAAGCTTGTTTTCTATAGTTGCGTTTAGAAATATCATCATTAAGTGCGACAATTCTATGTGAACGTTACCAACCAGCGTTGTCTTGCTTGCATCATCCAACTGTTCCGTTGCTTTTATTCATACCAGTGTTGAAAATAACAAACGATTGATGCAAAAACCAAATATTTTTAAAAAGCGCCGCCCTCGATTGAGCGCCGCCCCCGAATAAGCGCCGCATCTAAAACACTGAAAATTTAAAGAGCGCCGCGGCGCTCAAACGAGTTAATACGGTAAGCTACTATTACGCCAGAAATTCCAAGATGGCGCTAAAATATAAACTACTATTATGTCAAAAATAGGGGGGGTGGGGGTATCAATCAACTCAAGGACCTATATTTCACCAAGATCGTGACATTTCTATAATATCTCCTCATATTTCTTTACTCTTGCAAGTTTTTCCATGGCTAAATTATGACAATTCATTTCTTCTTCGTATCCAGAATGATTGAGTTTAGAAAATAAAAATCCAGCACCGGCAAAAGCTACAGCGTTGAAGAGTCCTCCTGCTACCATAGAAGCCATTTATTTTAAGATTATTTTTAAGATTTTCCGGGGTTCGCTTCACTCACTTTTCAATTTTTTCTGGAATTATTTTCTTATCTTCAAGATATTTTACCAAACACTCTCTAACATGACGGCTCCAGCTAATTTTAAGGTTCCTTGAATACTCTGCGGTGTTCCTAAAGGTTCTCCTAAAACTTTCTTACTACCATGGAAACCCCCACGGCGCTTACGGTCAATATTCCTACATCGTAGATTTGATTAATGTAATTACTACTCATTTATTATTAGAAAAAAAATTATTTAAAATTTTAGTCAAAATTATCTAAATGCTTGCTGGACTCCTCCTCAACATTTACTTCATCAACTTTACGATTGTTTTTTATTTTATTTTGTGGTATAGTCTTATTTTTAAGATGCATGTAGCATTATTTCTGAGGTATCAAAATATTGTTCTAAGTCTGGGGAGATGTCTTTATAAAAATCCTCCGTTTGTATTTCGTAGCATAAGGAATCTGTAGTGGTGAATAAAAGTTTTGCAGACTCATCATATTTCTTCTTAATGTAATCATAATGGAAGTCGAAGATTTTAAGTTTAGAAATATCTAAGATACTCATCCCCACGTAGATGGGTTTATTAAAGATTAATTTTTTTCTATACATATGTATCGAAACGAGATTTTCATCAGAGATTTTACATCCTTTATAAAAAGGTTTATTAAAAAGTTTTTGGGCTTTTTTATAATTATTTACGAGTTGAATATCTACTCTATTTCTAAGATTCTCCATCGTTTTCCCCAAAACGGCGTTATTCATTAATTTAAAAAAATCTTTTTCAAATTTATTTTTTGCATTTTTTCTAAGCTCGGTGTTTTGCATAATATATGGCTTCATCCAAGAAGACTCATTAAACCTAATCCCCTTATGAACTTTCCCTAAAACCAGCCCCATTTTTAAATAATATTTTAAAGCTTCATGATGAACTATGTATTTTTTCTTATTACTTAATGTTGACATTAACTTACCCCCTATTTTTCTTGGGGCAAATGGAAGATCTTTATGAAGATTCTGTAGATCATGAGGATACTCGACATCTACTTCTAAGATACATCCCTTATTTTTACCTACGTTTTTCCAATTTTTTAGTTCTTTTTCATCCATCCATTTAAAACCATGAGTAGGAAGTCTTTTATACATGGCCCCATCCATAAAGATTATTAGCATCTAAGTATTGAATAAATTTTGAAGGATTACTAGGATCGTAATCTTTTAGATATTTATGATTTGCGGTAGATTTTCTTTTCCTAATCATGGAAACACCACCTCTTATTCCATTTTCTATCATAAGATGCATATTTGAGTCGTGTAAAAGTTCTAATTGAATCTTAGTTTTTCTTCATAAGGCGTCCCAAGATAGTCCTGGAGATGTATAATACCATGCAGGATCTAAATTATAATTCTTCATGCACACGTCTCTAAACTCTTCCATTACATCGGCTAATAATAATACATCAGTCTTTTGATATAAATCTTGATATTCTCCTAAAGACTTTATATCGAATTCTTCCCAAACTTTTTTAGCGTGGAGATAGTCCTCCTTGGAGATATTTTTTAAATTTAATTTTGAATAAAACATTTTCTTAGGTGCAAGGTTTTCTTCCAAAAGTTTTTCTTTGTTGTCCATTTAAGCGTAAGGAAATACTCCTTTTCTTTTTAATAACGTGTTTTGTTCTGGATCTTTAAAATAAAATTCTAAATTTGGAAACTTCTCCAAATTATTTGCTAAATTACTAAGACTACTTGCCATAAACCTAAAAGAATCTAAAAATCTTAATTCTTGTTTAATTTTTTGGACTTTACCCGTTTTTTTATTAACGAAGGTATCGACGACGACTTATTTGGTTAAATAAGATTCTAGTAGTTTTGCATGGCGAAACAACAACATCAGTATTCGTTTGAGGTATACACCATGTATATTTATTATTGCAATTATTATTATTATTTATGCAATTATTATTATGCAATAATAAATATACATGGTGTATACCCCAAACAAATACTGATATTCTTTGGTGAAGCTTATATATTTTTCTTCGGTTTTCGCGATACAATTTATTTCACCCTCGGAAACTCCTAGGTTTCTTATGAAGAGCTGCAAGTCATATCCTTCTAAGTTATGAATAAATACTGGAATAAATTTTGGTTTTTGTAGGAGGAGATTACACTTGCTATGTGCGGCCCCTCCATATTGCCCCGTAAAATGGCAATGATCTTTTTCTTTCATCATATATTCTCTTTTTTCATTAGGGTCAAAGTCTTTTACACACATAACAATTTGTAGCGTTTTTAAAATTCTCTAGATCCTCCTCGGTTAGGATGATTTTTTTTTTAATTTAAATTTATGGTATATTTCTTTATTAATTTTTTCAAGCTCTTCTACAAGGACTTGAGAGACATCTCTTCCATCATCTACATACGAGATTAATCTCGAACAAAATATTTTTTAGTTAAAACTTTTTAAGTAAATTACAAATCCACTAGGAATATGTTCTTGATAAAGTATGGTAGATTTTCCTTTTTTTTTTTATAAGCCTAGTATAACATTCGATGTCACCATAAATGACAAAGGGGAGTTTACTTTGATATCGAAAATTCTTAAATTGTAAGTATTCCCCCTCTTTTGGCATAATGGTGACTACGGGTTCTTCTTTACCACAATATTCTAAATGTTTTTGTAGTATTTCTTCTTTTCCAAAATAATTGAGACATCTATCGCAAATATAAATTTTAGTCTGTTTTTTTGTAACTTGAGACCTTATAAGTTTTGACATATTATTTATAACGGTGTAATGTTTTTCATCTGATAATAAAAGTCTTACGATTGTTCCAGTTGATTTTTTTGAAACCATCAGTGGAAATATAAATTTATCTCTATATCCAAAAACATTAATTCTAATATTATTTTTTTCAAATTTATTAATATCCGATAAAAGGGTGGGGAATTTAATATTTTTCCAATTTAATTCCTGTGTTTTTTCATTGAGGAATTTTTAATTCTACCTGGATTCTTCTTATCATTATTTCCAAAAATATCAATAGTCACGGCATATTTAAAACATTCATTATCATCATTAATCGGATTTATTACGGCTTTTTTATCTGCTATCCATTTAGGTGTTTCAACATAGGAGCTCCTCTTGATAGGATCGAATTTTGTCGATGTTATTTCTAATTTTAATATTTTTTCAAAGGTCCATCCTGATCCATTTTTTTGATATTCCGCCAAGGAATTCAACAATTTCTCAATCATCGAGTCGACTTCCTCCTCGATATTGGATCCTTCTAAGATCGCGATTTGTTTGCTTTTTAAGTGGGTAATGTCTGTGTTTAATATTTTTCCCGTAGCCGGATCTATTTTATTCATTTTACACATGAGATTCATCTGAACTTTAATATATTTTAGATTTTTTTTGATGAAGTCTATAATTTTTGGACGCGCTTCCGATAAGAAGTCGACGATATCTACGTCTGTTTTGATGTGGTCTACGGCGTAATCAACAACTTTTTCATCCAAGGTGCTTTTTTCTTTCATAATCTCGAGAGGTTTACTATTTTGAGACTTTCTTGATCTAATGTTGGATTTTAGGTAGTCTAAGATTTTTCCTTTTTTAATATATTTCTTTAAACTAAGAATGTCCTTCATTATGCAAAAAATGCAAGCACAAAAAAACAAGCTATAATCGTAATGACAAGCGCAAACACACTGATCATCATACAAACAGTTTCATCTTCTTCAACTTCATTCATTCTAAAATAATATCTAACTTATATATATTATACCGTTCAGGTCTTCTACCGATATCGCATTTAATCATATCCTCTCGTACGTTATCGTATATATATAAAATAGCTCTTAAATCA
>JAOBYK010360465.1:0-16850 GCA_025434845.1 Phenganax subtilis | reverse complement strand
CAAAGAGAGAGGGAGTTATCGTAGAGGTAGCGACTGTGTTTCTGAAATGAATTTTGATGCTTCGAGCAATAGCTCTCATCAGGAGAAATTAATGGTACTGCGTGGGTAGTGTGTTATGTTTTGTAACCTATGCTCTGAAACTGATTACGTGAAAGTACCGGAATTGAAACACAGAAGAATCGCGAAGAAAAGGAGTCAATATGTTATCCGTGAATATCTTCTCTCTATCAACCAATAAGGTGCCGGTGCTTCAATTATTTAATCAAAGAACATAACAGTTTATTCGGTAGCTAATCACGAAAATTTTCCTTTGACGTCGACCCGACACTTTATCCAATTCTAACCCTCTCACTTCCGTGATTAGTAACATGGGCACTGGAATATTTATTTATCACTTTGCCCTTGGTAAGCTTTAGTTTGGTTAACCATTTACTCTATGCACAACTTTCATTCATAGCATTTTTCAAAATCAAGCGAAGAATGTCATGGTTAACCTATCGTTACTTGACATTGTTTTTTTTCTCAATGATAATTTTAAAAGGTAAGTTCTGTTGTTTTATTATAATAAATCGTCGTTTCAGTCGTTGAACAGTCACATTTTACCTTGCACAAGTTGCAGCCTTTTTCATTTCAGTAGATAGTAGCGGGGAGGTCATGCAAAGTCACACGATCTTGTACAGATAATAGTGCCACTGAAGGGGGAAATGTGTACTGGCATTTACAGTAGCAATTACTAGAGAGGTTAACATATATCACTTTGTCGCATGACGGCTACGGGTAGCATTATTTTAATCACAATATCTGGCAGACTTCTTTACGTTTATGTCTACATTTTCTTCCGATTTGTTGCAAACTGTAGTTTTGTACAAAAGAATGTAGAAGTTAATTTTAAGTAGACGCACACACATTGCAGAAAGTCAACACGAAAAATCAAGCTACCTGTCCATGTTACGAGAAATCGTGAAATCTTCACCTTTTCATTGTTTTTACTCCTACATGTATAACCCGGCACGTCATATCTATCTAATGTCAGTGCATTAATTATTAGTTTTTTTCTTCGGCTTCTACTTCTACATGGGTAAAACTTTGTCTTGTAATAATTATTCAGTTGTAAACCGTGCCAGAGAGAGGGCTTTAATTGCATGAAGATGCGAACTGTTCAAGAGACATGATCAATTCAGTACATGTTGAATTAATTTTAATTGTTAAATGTACTTCACAACAAATCACTGATTCGCTCGTTCACTGAATTGATAAAGGTAGAATGACAACAGAATTTTTCTGTAGCAACGTACCCGTTTAGTGACTTTACCTAGCGCTGTTGCTGGCATGTGACAACTTCAACCCTAACCCCAACCCTTTTCCCAACGCCAAACAGTTTTATTCGTCAAAGGTAAAAGTGCTTAGAAATAGCCAAAGTAGTATTTACTCTTTCCTTAGCGCTAGCTGTTGCCATTACATGGCAACTTATTCTTACTCACTGGACGATATTATTCGTCAAGAGGAGACCTCCCGAGGTATCGAAGGTTAGCTTGCAACATTATCACTAATCAGTTTGAACTTGACATCAGGTATTACAGTTTTATTGCAGTTTAACAAGCGTTCTGGAGATCTTATACATACTGAATATGTGTGCAATAGAGGAGAACGATTATGACAGTGTGCGTATATGACTTCCAAGCAAAAACGCTGAACTACAGTATACAATTTTTTTTAAGGTGGTCAAAGCTTTTATCTCAGGCACCTCAGGTCCGGCAGATGTATTTCAACAGAAGGTGTTGTTTACAATGATAAAGCGTACGCGTTGCCTTACTGGACGGTTATGTCTGACAGATGCTTGGACTCGAATGCACAATTTCGTTTCCTCAAGAGTGGTTTGGTCGAAAATATCGGAACAGGGGGAAATCTAGCGTCTTCTACAGATAAAAGATACCATAATCGATTGGTGGTATATAAAGCTGTATCATCCCGCGCAGTGCCATACCAAAACAACGATAAGCACCGTTTAAAACAAACAACTGATGGATCACTTAATCTTTACCAAGAAAAACTGTGTGCTCTACCATTTAGTTCGGAAACCAATTATGTTGATTATATTAATGTGACAAAAACTTGTAACCAACAATTACAAAAGTTCATTTTCGGTAAGTTGAGCAGATGTTGGAAATTCCCTTTCTCCATAATATTTTCAAATATTTATTCCAGTTTATATATATATACATATATTTTATTTCCATCACACCATCTCTAGGAGGTAACATAATACCAACATGCATTGTATATAAATACCAATAAATAAATAACTAAATGACTAAACAATAACAATAACATTAGCCATACGCCTACAACGTAATATAACATTTCAGTTACCAAATCTTTTTCCCCAAACCCATCTATTTTCTCATTGTCTTCAATAAATAACGAGGCACCTTACTGTTCAAAGTTAAAACTTCTAAGAGGGTCTTTCTTCGGCACGGTTGAAAGCAAAGCGTCAAAAATCACGGATATTAAATATTTATTTTCACGAATCACTAAAATCGGCTATTATACGTAACTAAAATAATCTTTTATCCTGTTTTAAAATAGCAAAAGCGAGAGGGAATAAAAACAGCTACATATCCAGGTGACCATAGGAAGATTTACAAGCGTCTGGAAAGGTTTACGAAGATATATAGCGAAGACGCGAAGAATCAGCTTAGCCTATTAGGTCTCTTTTCAGAGTCTACATAGTATGAAAAGAGGATTTATAAACCTTTGAAACACTCTCAAAAATTTAAAAGCCTAAAATCACGTAAAAGATGCTGGGAAATCACGAATAACGGGCTTCAAGTTAAGCTTTTCACTGGTCACGTGGAATATGCTTCACGGATCGTGATAACTAATTCTTTAAAATCACGTTTAACGATAAATAAATTGATTTAATCATGCGTCACGAAAATACCCCTGTACGACCATCTTCTAAGATATATTTAACCAAAATGATTTACTTCTTGAATTTCAGGTACAGTCACGCATTACAATTCAAAAATGACAGATGTGAATTGTTCGCCTGATCAGCGTATAGTAATCAAAAATGTTTATTATGGGAACTTGATCAAGAATTACAAATTAAGTTTTGATGAAATAAAAGCCTCCAATTACCAATGTGGTTCTTTATTGACCTGCCAAGTGGAATCTCACTGTACTGGAAAGCAATCATGCGAATTGACTTTTGACAATAATTTGTTACCTTCACAGTATTGTCCTGATCCACCAAAACAAGTTTTAGTTGAGTACAACTGCGTGGACAAGTATAGCTCGATGACAATAAATTCAGGTAATTTACACGATTTTAGGTACTGTAACCTCTCAACCAATTCAGGTTTGCAAAGAACTCGGATCAAATGCCATGGATGGTAGTCGTACTGTAGTTTGCAGCAGTTCCATGCAGACGATGCAAATGAAATAAGCGAGGTTTGGGACTGCACGCAGGCTAGTGGTGGATTATAAATTTCAACAAAAATTTTTGTGTGCTAAAGTATCAATTTAAGCGGTGAAATAATACGAGAAAAGTGAAAAATATGAGATGCTACTTTGTCAGTCTGACTTTGCTGACTGGGCGCAAGTCTTGACAAACTCGCATCTTCTGGATAGTAAAATTTTCAACGTTCGTAATATTGGACAAAAAATGCAGAATCTTCGATTTTGGTCAACGATATAAACATTAGACACTTCAATGTATTGATATCAGTCGTAATTTCTTGTTATAGCAATCAATGAAACATGTTACAAAACTAAAAAAAAATCACTATCCAGTGGATAAAGCCCTGTTCAAACGAATGCAACATGTTGGCCCAACATCATCCAACATTGTTAGATGCAACATGTTGGCCTCGTTTGAACACTAGGTTTGATGTTGGATAATGTTGGAAGATGTTGCCTTGAATTTAAATTTTCTTAAAATTTTTGTCCAACATTGTGCAACATTTGACTTGTACGCGTAATGTCTTCATCATTTCCATGGATTTACATTTTAATTCGCATTTCTCGAGTAAACCAGAACACATAAGCACCACAACTGCAAGACCTTTTCTCTGTTTCCATTGTTCATACTACCTTACGTGATTTGAGTTCATTTTTGTAGTTTATATTTAAAAATTTGTTGCTGTCGTTTGAACAGGTTCAGCCAACATTATCCAACATTCGTCCAACATTGTTGGCCCGACAATGTTGGACGATGTTGGCTTCGATTGAACAGACCTTAAGGCTGCCCAATTTTCGAACAACCAGCCCCAGGAGACTAGTTTCCATTCAGGAAAAGTATTTGCAGGATAGAAACTAACAAGAAAGTTTCTTTGTCTTGTAAGCTCTGAATCAGAGCTAACAACTTTAACACAAAGAAAACTGTCGTATCTCTTTCCATCTCGCCAAGAATTTTCCTGAGTGGGAACTAGTCTTCCATGATTCTCCAGACTGGAGGATCAATCGCATTACCAATTGACTTCTCGTTTTTCTTAGCAATGTAATATCTGTATGGCGTATCTCTGAAGACCACTGTAAAATATCCTTCGTAACTTCAAACATTATCCTTTAGTAGAAAACATTAGATTATCGGAGTCGCCAACTGAAGGATTTGTTGAAATAAAGGATGCCACATTGTGGAGAAAAGTCAGCGAAAAAAACTGGGATGAAACGCGTCAAAAAATGCTGTGTCAGCATTTGGGGTTGAACGAGAACGATGGGAACGCACTAAGAACGAGTAAACTTTGGCGTGGACAGGACATCGTATATGGCCACGTGGACATAGGCATGGCATATGGCGACCTAATTTGCTACAATACACAGTTGAATAGAACCTCCTGTTGTGCCAAACTTTATCCATATACGACGAACCTAAATGTTATGATACTCTACGCTGCATGTATGTATCAATACAAACGTATTTGGTGCACGAAAATACAAGAGAACGCTCAATATTGCGCAGTACACTGACGAATATAGAATATTAGTCTTTGATTTACCTAAAGGAATTGGAGTTGAATATTCCGCCAGACCACAATACAGGGATGAAATATGTGCAAAAATATGCTAAAATTGGTGATAAGTTTTTCTTGTCCACTGGAAGCTATTAAACGCTTTAGTGCAAAAGGGATTTCTCCATTGATGACTGAGTAAAATCGTCTGGTGTTAGCTAGAGAAACCTACTAAAGTGGACATCGAACTGCACTTGACTAAAGGGTTAAAGATTAAAACAGGAATATTTAATTGTACTGTGATTTTGGAATGCTGCAAAATGTTCTCAATTGCATATCACATCAGAGAATTCATTAAAACAAAAGTTTTTTGTACTGAGTATTACTCAGTCTTCTATTAAAGTCATAGCTCGTGATTTCTAATGAGTTAGGTGAATCCAAAATCATCATTACAGATCGTGAGTCGCAGAAACTTACAAGTCGTTTGTTCGTAATCTTACTTTTTTCGCTTTTGATTGTTCTAGGCAAGGTATGCGATAAACCGTTGCTACAAAACATAAGCAGGTTCCCAGATAGTATATTTTCTGGAAGAGATAACTTTGGCAGTTATAAAGAAGCAAGATTTAACAATAATGGTTGGTGTGCTTCGGGATCTGAAAAGAAGTATCTCTTGATCGATCTTCAGAAAGAATTTCACATAACACGGATTGTCGTGTTGGGTGATAAAAATCAAACAAAATGGAGTAGATCGTATTCCTTGAAATATAGCTATGATATAACTTTGATAGACGATGGTCGTCCGTTAGAGGTACTTGTGCGATATAATATACAACTGATAAATTTGTGTTTTCAAGACTTGCCATGCTGTTTTGGTCTTCATTTCTAATTGCGAAAAACTTCTCAATCTCTTGTCACTCGATTCTTAGAGACACCCAATGCTCTCTTTTTCAGATTAACGGAAATCAGAACGGTTTCCAAGCATCGGCCACCACTCTTGATGTTTACAATGTAAAATATTTGAAGATAGAATCAACCGAGGCACAGGATTTTTGCATCAGATTGGAACTTTGTGGAGAGGGTAAGGCTAAATATAAAAGTCACTTTATTCTGCAGATTTCCAATGTCGACTTTACAGTATCACGTAAAGAGTTTACAAAATATGCGGTGAGCAGAGAATTTTTCCCTCAAGATCTGTTTACGCAACCAGGCACTTCTAGTGGCTATTTTGCTTTTCCTGTAGCATGGGTGTTCCAGGGAGTTTCAAAAGGGGAGTAATGTAATCGTTCAAGCATACATTAATAAAAGCTTAGTTTTGATTATGAATCGAATGCGACAAATAGTGCTATAACACTGAAACTACTGAGCAAGTATTATAAACTGGGGCTAGTTGACCCCTCCGTTGTTGACAATAAACGTCGAAGCAACAGTTGAACGAGAAGTTGAAAAATGCTGTTTATGGTCGAAGTCGCACCTACGCCCAGTCAAATCTATAATTCTCTCTTATTAGTTATCCCGCCAACCGCTGACCTTTACAGTTTTCACTATTCGCATAAAATGAAACGAAAACTATTTGATTTGGTTAGCTAGGCAAACAAACATGCATGGTTAAAACTAATGCTTTCGTCGTTTTAATTTCAGCCCAAAATCCAGAACCTGTAGAAAAAATTTTTGTTGCACCATCTATTTCATCAGCAATGGTATCATGGACACTCTCACAACTTAAAACGTCCAGCTATATCAGATACTTCGTTATACATGTCAATGGCAAAGTATTGCAAAGAATATCTCAGAAGGACTATGGCAATCAGTTCAATATTACTGGACTTGAACAAAACACTCAGTACACTGTTGGAGTGCAGGCGCAAGATGATTATTTGCAGAGCAGCGTTGAAGTTTTAGTAAAATTCAGTACAACTGGAAAATCAGGTAAAATATCGATAGAGATGAAAAACACCGAGAATAGCTGCAGGAAGTCGTTTTTTCAAGGGAGTTGTCACAAAATTGAACTCTAAAACCATTTCATCAAACTAAAAAGTGGCGTTTCGATAAAACCTATATCGTCATTTTCAAGTCAATGTGGTTAACTTGGTACACCGTATTTTTAGCTGCGGTAATTATGAGTGTCTACAGTCATCATCATAGTTACCATAGCTATCTGACGCAAAAATGACTTTATAACTTTTGTCGAAACGTATGTTGTCACCTTTTTAATGTAATAGAATGTTTTGAGCGTTCAATTTCATATTAAATAGCAACAGGAAAACTAGAAACCTTAGGACAGCTAAAAAATAATCACAGACGGCGACGGTTTATGACTAGTGGAGTTTCTCAGAAACACATGAACTGTATCGATTGAAACGAATGGAATTGCCGATCAAAAAAACAAACAGGCAAACACACAAGTAGATGAAAGGACTGACAGATATTCAAGCAGGCGGATACCTACACAAAAATAAAGTTGTCATGTTTTTTAGCGATCGAGCGCCCTTCAAATCTCTGAATGCGCATGCACTATTAGAAAATCGCACGGAAAAAAGTCGATCGCACGAGAATTTGCACTGAATGGAAATCCGCCTTTAAAGCCTGTTTTCCACTAGGCGGAATTTTCCGTGCGGAAAATAAATCTGCCAAGCTGATTGGCTAACAATATATTTCGCAGCGAAGTGAACCAATCACGTTGCTACATTTATTTTCCGCTCGCAAAATTCCGCCTAGTGGAAAACAGGCTTAAAGGTGGATTTCCATTCAGTGCAAAATGTCGCGCGATCGACATTTTGCGATCGCAGTCTCTTGAATTATCAGCTGCCAAGCGGAACGCATCTCATCAGTTGGGGTTCAAAGGACACATTTCAAAAGAAAGCGATCGCAAAATATCGATCGCGCGACATTTTGCACAGAATGGAATCCGCGTTAATGCATGTACATGTGTGATGAATGCCACGTTGACATAATCATTCTCAACATTTCTGAGGCCAGTTGTATAAAAAGCTGGCTAACTTTGGCTACCATTAGCAAGAAATATGACCATTCAACGTCGCTCATATTTTTGAGTAAACTACCACCACTTAACCAGGAAATCTTAGTATAGATCATAGTGAAGTTATACATCTGGCTGCATTGCTTTCTTTATTTGACTTGGTGACCCGGACTTGTCCTGTACTAGCATGGAGGCTCCATCTTGTTTTGAAAACTGTATGGCAGACACAGCAGTGATTTATAAAACTTGATTAGAAGTCAAGTCATAGACATGGTAATTGCATGTATATACAATAAACAATCTTTGCTTTTTACCGTAGAACCTGCTGTTGGTCAGACTTCTAAGATACTGTCAGGTGACAAAAATCGTTTGGATCTTATGATACCCCTTGTGATCGTTTCTCTATGTTTTCTTCTCTCCCTTGGAGTTCTTATATTTTACTTTTATGGTAAAAAACGTCGTCTTCAGCAAAAAAACAACGTGACCTACGGTGTAGATGAGACGTCACAAGACGACGATAACAAAGCAGATTTCGGTAAGTGCGCAGTCATAGTTCAATGTTAACAGTCTGGAATTGCACCACTCATCTCATTGTGTAAGTAAATAGTTGGCAGATGTGTATTCAAATGCAGGCTTTACTTATAAAATAGATTCACACCATTATCATCAAGGGCTGCTTTTCATATATCGCAATTCATCTTAACTCATCAGCGATACATATTGTCAGTGAACATTGATGCGTAAAGTCCGTTGTCTACTTATCAGATATAGACGTGGAGCAAGGAGATTCCGGAAATATTACCAGCAATGACGATCGATATTTGCTCGATTCCCCCGAGTAAAAGGTCTATATATTATAATAATATACCGAACTTACTAGAGCAGAAGCACACGATTTGACTGGAAACGCTGTTTAGTTTTTAATCTTCGTCTAGATAGTTTAGATCTTTTTTCGGCCATGTTAAGTAAATCAGAAGTTTTCCAGCCTGTTTTAGTTTCGCTAAGTCTTGCATGGTTTGCGCGAATAATATGCCTCCCTAAAGGCGGATTTCCATTCAGTGCAAAATGTCGCGCGATCGCTTTCTTTTGAATTGTCAGCTCTCAAGCGTAACGCATATCATTGGATCTGCTTCACAGCGCACATTTCAAAAGAAACTGATCGCAAAATGCCGATCGCGCCACATTTTGCACTGAATGGAAATCTGCCCTAATGTTCCCCAGCAAACCGTGGAACATTGACAAAAAGAATGCATGCTTAGCAAACGATGACGTACGACGAGATACGACGATAGGTATCATGCTCACGTGGCACAATCATTACGTTTTGATTAGACACTTTCAATGTGAGGTTTAATATTAGAATATATCTTCTGCTTCATTGGTCAACAACAGTGGATCGAGAATCATCGGCGATGAATTACGATAAATGAAAAGATGAAAAGCCTAAAAAAATAGCATATTTAAACACGTGGACGAAAGTGTACAATCTGTGAGGTCTTCTACAGATATCGTTATGTTTCTTTATTGATATACTATTATGTTTACATTAATTTCTAGATTCAAATCAAGAACCAGCAAGTAGATATGAATCCACAGATTTCTACAAAACTAGATTAAGCTTCAAGAGTCTTTCTATACAGAATAAAATCATAAACGAGACCATTGTTGAAGACGTATTGAAAACTACCACAAACGCAACTGGACCTGCATCGGCCGCATCACATAGTTTGGTAGAGCAGGATCCGTCGTTCTACATGACACTGAACTACAACCAGGAACCAAACAACTATTATCAAGCGCTGGAGTCTGACAATTATCAAACAATTCAAAGTCATGCGAAGTGTGGTAAACCTTGCGATGTATACGAAAATTTAGGACTTCATGATAGCCCAAGCATTAAAATCTAAAGGACTGGGGCCGGTTATTCGAAAGTTGGATAGCGCTATCCACTGGATAGTGAATTCTTCAACGTTCATAAAATCAGACAAAAAATGTTGAAACTTCCATTTTGGTCACCGATTTAAAGATTAAAGACTTTAATCTGTCGATATTAATCGCAACTCTATGTTATAACGATCAATGAGCAATTTTACGAAGGTTACAAAGAGTCACAACATAGTGGATAGCGCTATCCAACGGCAGAAACTTCGATTTTAGTCAACGATATAAATATTAGATACTTCAATCTATTGATATCAGTCGTGATTTCTTGTTATAACAATCAATGGAAAGTTTTACAAAGACTACAAAAAATCACTATCCAGCAGATAGCGCTATTCACCTTTCGAGGAATCGGCCCATGTTTAAGCAATAGTCCATTAAGTTTCTCCAAAAAATAAAATAAATAGGAAGAGACGATTTATAATAAAAAATACTGAAAATCATTGAGGTGTTAGTTAAAAATAGCAAGCATCTATCCTCAAAAGTCTGTCTGCAGTAAACGGGCCTACTACCACTTTCTCCAAACGTTAAGATAGCCAGATAAAGCACGTCGAAGATGATGCCGGAATAAGATGTGCCTAAACGTTTCTAGCTCCGTGAAAATTTTTCCTGTTCGGTGCCAACTCTAATGGCTCCACCGGTTAGCTTCACACCTCAATCAGAGCCAAGCTCACCGCATTCTTTTACCCCTATTTCATCAGAAGAGAAACTGCTGCGCGAGTTGTGTATTTCTGTCTGATCTAGCTGAAGAAATCAGAATTATATACAGCCACTGGCAAAGTCCCACTTTTGGCTCGGCCGTAAAAACAGTTTGCCCCAGCCGGTCCTGAACAGTAAATCCGGCACTGTCAAAAGGAAACATTTGAAAACAACGGTAAAAATGTACATGTGATACACTTTACGAAGATACGATGTATAATAATGATCTGTACACCGTATTACTCGCGTATAGACTGAAGACAAAATGCTGCATTTTGTATATTGCATTGTATTGTATTACAGATGATTCGTATGCTAATATGTTGTACGAACAAATATGATCGTACTGGAATGACGTTTTCCTCGATTTCCTTCACTACAATGTGCCTAAAACTTTGCGGAAATACATATCATGCAGGCAGTAATCTTTTTGGTTTAATTCTTATCGATAATTGGTATTCATTCGCAAAAGATCAGTAACCATAAAAGTTTCAGAATTCAATAGGGCGTTACTATGAATAACTGAAGCATCGGTAGGTATATAAAATGGAGCAGCAGTGCCTCAGTTATATGTTGAAGTTTATCCATTTGCCAGGTCTACTGTTGTTGGTAAAATTGTTCTCTGTATTACATCGACTTTTAGTATATTCACATCACCGAATTTTCTTCCGCAATGTTTGCATCACAGCACACACGCGCGCACGCACCATGACCATCCTGATCAATGAGAGCATATAATCAGTTGGCTATATAAGCACCGGTGTTGGATAGAGAAAAATCAAATAACTCAACTGCATGCCTCCTCAACACTTGTAAAGACTTGATAAGATAAACAATTTTAGTATCAAGAAAATAAATAATATACAATTGCGACACATGAAACTAGGAAGAATAGTATACTAGAAAGCTTGCAAATTAAGACCAACTTCAATAGACTTCTGCAGTAATACGTCACAACTACATGAAAGTGAGGCCAATGGGCCAAGCAATATACGAGAGGATATTAAGCTTGCCCCTCAGCTTCACTGCATGCCATTCCACGCATATAGCTATGACGTATTGTCCGAAATCTCTATGGTCTGCAGTTTAAGTAATTGCTTTCCAAATTCAGTGTTTAGTATAAGTAATGCAGTATGCAGTATAAACAAACTGCACAAGAGGTCTTATCAGATTTATAAACCCGAGGCAAAGCCGAGGGTTTGTGTATCTTATAAGGACCAAACTGCAAGGTTTGTATATGGCTGCCAAAATTCATGATTTTCGCTCTAAAAATTAAAGAAACTTTGCGCAAGTCCTTATCAGATATATTGACGCCACGGGTCATGAATTTCCATTGTATATATATTGTGTATATATATATATAAATATATATATATATTTATATATATATCTATCGCATTGCTTGAATGGTTCAGACCACGAAATACTATGGGGTGCTCAGTATCGATAATTTACCCAAACTACCGACAATGCGCATGCTCTGCTTCACGAGCATTGGGCACGTGTGCCTTTCTTCTGCATTCATTCGTTTTCCTTGGATTAAAAATAACTAACTGATTTTTCAGTTTGCTAGAATTCGGACGTCGAGAAGTTTGACCTAGAATTAAGGAACACATTGTTTAATAAATCACTATTTATACAGAATATAGATGCATGGTTTCATCAATACCTCACCACGTAAGCCTCACAAGTTACTTAAATTCGGAAATTTTTCCCTGATGATTATGAGGAAGAGACAATCAAACTTAAATGATTTCCTTGTTCATGCGAACAACTCATTAACGTCAAGCTCAGCGTAGACCCAGTCATGCACATTTACAGGCCCGTCGGAAGCAGGGGGGCTGGGCAGGCTGCAGCCCCCCCCAATAATTTCCTAAAGTTTGCAACAATCTTTGGAAGATTGTTGATTTAGCATATGTAACTCACTAAATAATCGAAATATTTCTATATTTTGTCAATGCAGCATACGTCTTCATATCCTGGCTAACTACCAGTCTACGAAACAAAACCATCGATTCGCTTCTGTGGGGCAAGTAGGTCTGTCTCTTTTTCTGCATAATAAAATAGTACAAATTGCATCGCGAACATCAAAAGGGTGCCTTCCTAGAGTAGCAGCACGGTAAAGGGGCATCATTTTCATCTCTTTAGATACTTGTATCTAGTATTCAAAGTGTTTCAATAACGGAAGTTTTTCTTCTTAACTCTTTTGCGAAATCTTAGTAAAATTTCTAAATTGATTCTAGTCCCAGAAGCTGCGCGGTTGAATTCAAAATGGCGGCCAACACGGGATTCCTGGAATGTTTAACTAGCATATTAACTGCTAGTGTGAAATTTCGATATTAGTACGGTAAAACGCTGGTGACCATAGAGTTTTACAATTTAAATGTCTGCTCAAGTCAAGATAACGAAGTGGTTTTCGAATGAACCGAGGGGTGTATAATTTAATTGTTTGTTGGTTTTACAAGTATGGATAAAGTTTCGCTTACTAATTATTCATATCCAGACCCAGGCCAGGGTCAAAAGTCGTGGAGAGCATTATACACGGCAAAGTGAATGTGGACCGAGCACGAAAATTAATTGTAGATTAGCTGTGCTGTTAGACGCCGTCGCGCGGAGGTCGGCAAGCTTCAAGCTTCATTGTCTGTGATTACTGGCGAGTGAAATCTTTTGTCTATCACTCACGAATAGATTTCTTCTCCGGTGATCAAGAGCAAAAGTCGAGAAAGTGTCGCCAACATCGGCGCCTATTAGGAAACGAGGCTTTTAGTTTTATATATCCAATGATATTTTCCTCGTGCAGCCTTAAAGTATTGGAAATATTTAGATTTTTGTTTTGGATAAATAACTTGAGTAATACTTTAAAATAAAACCTGTATTCATTTCTGGGTAAAGAAACGAATCACAAGAAGAAGAGGTTGACGAAACAATTGAAAACGAAGATAATGATACGCAGAGTACAGAGATAGAAATAAATCCTCCAACTACTTCAACTTGACCGGAACAAAAAAGGTAGCACGTTGAACTTTCATGAGTATGTTAGTCGTATTTTACAGTAAATTTGCTGGATCATTACAATTGTCGAAGATTTTTTAATTTA
This sequence comes from Phenganax subtilis, assembly GCA_025434845.1. Lineage (NCBI taxonomy): Eukaryota > Metazoa > Cnidaria > Anthozoa > Malacalcyonacea > Clavulariidae > Phenganax > Phenganax subtilis. The sequence goes on along the minus strand of JAOBYK010360465.1, from coordinate 3,184 downwards.
GAATCGAAGCTGAAGAATCTATGAATCAACCAATCAAATTTTTGACTGAACCAAACCAGCCGAAAAATTTCAAATACCCTGGTCGCATTATTGGGCAACAAAAGTTCAAGAGATCCTTTCAACCATGCAGCATGGTTTGATAAGTTTAAATGGTTACATTATGACTCAGAATCTGATTCAGCCTTCTGTTTTTACTGTATTAAAGCACTGCACCACAATATGATTTCTTCCGCAAAAGGGGAAACCGCTTTCATAGAATTAGGATTCCGCAACTGGAAAACAGCGTTATCAAAAGGCAAAGGTTTCTACAAGCATGAAGCATCAGAGTGCCACAAAGAAGGTGTAGCAAGGTGGAGAGATATACCTTCGACTGTAAAGAGTGATATTGGGGACTTAATCTCTGTCGAACACGCTTCAGAAAAATTCAATAACCGCAAAATTCTACTTAAAATGTTAGGAAATGTAAAGTATCTAGCTAAGATAAAGCAATCATTCATAGCAACTTTATGTTTCTACTTTCAAAAAAGTTTCCCATTACAATAGCAGCTATCATAACCAGTTGTGAAACTCATACTAGCCCGCCAATCCTTATCCTTGCGAGGTGACTGGAAAGCAAGTGAGATATGCGAAGCAGACTCCAACTTCTATTAACTCATGAAACTAAGGTGCGACGACGACCCCACTATCATAGAATCGTTGAAGAAGAAAACTTCAAAATTCATATCCGCAGATATTCAAAATGAAATGCTGCAGGTAAATTTGATTATGATTTGTTTCCATATAAACCACACAAAAATTTTATAACAATAAATCCAAAGGCCGCATCTTGCCTATATTTTAGATAATGGCTTTACAGATACTTCGAGAAATAGCGCACCAAATCCAAAACGCTTTGATATATATATATATATATATATATATATATATACAATTATGGCGGATGAAACGGCTGATGTTTCGAATAGAGAGCAACTCGTGGTTTGTATCAGATGGGTAGATGACGATCTAGTGATTCACGAAGATTTCATAGGTTTACATCCGTTGAGAGACACTGGCGCCGATCATATTTTTGCTGTTATTAAGGTGCAGATATTTAGCCACTTTAACGGTTTTGAAGTAAATCATCAAGAGTTCATCATTAATGAAGAAGCATACCTTTCTATTTGAAGGAGTTGGAAAACTTGAAGTTCATTTTCATCAAAATTCTTCATTGTTATTTTACAGGATGTTTTGTTGAGGATGAATTTAAGGATTTAGGATGCCCGTGGTCAATGCTATGATGGGGCTGCAGCAATGGCAGGGGCAAAAACTGACGTGGCCACGCAGATTAAAGCCGTCAATGGAAAATGCCTGTATACTCACTGTTACGGACACGCTCTAAATCTCACCGTCGCTGATTCAATCAAGTCTGTTGATTGTCTTAAAAAGGTTTTCGAAATCGTGCAGGAAATTTGCAATCTCGTCAAGAAATCTCCTAAGAGAAATACGAAGTTAGATGATATGAGAAAGGAAGCAAAAACGAATCAAAAGGCATCCATGCCTTGTGTCCAACAAGGTGGACCGTTCGTGGTGAAGCTCTGTTAGCTGTTTTAAACAACTACAAGGAACTCATGGATTTGTGGAAGTGGTCTCTCGAAGTCTTGCACGATTCTGCAATGAAGGCGAGAATTCGTGGAGTTGAGGCAAATAGGCCAACCTTTGATTTTGTATTCGCCTGCTTATTAGGGTCAATGTTGCTGAAGCAAACAGACAATTTAAGTCGAACGCTGCAGGATCCACATTTATCAGCTGAAGAAGGAAATGCAATCGCTCAAGATGTTATAACTACTATAGAAAAGGATCGCAACGATAGTGCATTTAATCTCTTCTGGGAATACGCACTGAAACGAAAAGACGAGCTAGAAATTGAGGATGCGAAGTTGCCTCGAAAACGAAAAGCTCCAAAAAGGCTCGAAACTGGTAGTGCTGATACCCATCATCTCCCATCAACACCGAGAGAATTTTATCGACAGGTATACTTCCAATCACTCGACGTCATAACAGCGTGCATCACAGCAAGATTTGATCAACCAGATTTCCGCAAGTATGTCATTCTGCAAGATCTATTCCTGAAAGCAATCAAGGAAGAATCGTATGAAGAAGAGATCAAGGAGATTTGCTGCACCTTTGGTAATGACCTCGACAAGTATCGACTCGATGCTCAGCTACCTCTCTTGCTTCCAACCGCAAAGTCACTCTCTTATGATCTCACTAAGTTCACGGTGCACGATCTAGGGCAGCTTTTGCAGCAACTCAACTACTCAAGGAAAGTGGCAATGTCGGAGGTTATTAAAGTGGCAAAGCTTCTTTTGGTTATGCCGGCAACAAATGCAGTAAGTGAAAGATCATTTTCTTCCCTGAAACGAGTGAAAACATATTTAAGAGCATCCACGACAGATTGCCGTGTGAATCATCTCACGACCCTTCACATACATATGGACAGACTTGACCGCACAGATCTGATTCAAGTTGCTAACCAATTCGTTCAAAGAGTATAAACAGCAGGAAGCAAATATTCGGGAACTTCACGGAGAGAGATATAGGCAAACAAAAGGTTTTGCTGATAAAAACACACAGACATAGCTCTGTTGACAGTTTGGCGTTGAATGCAATGTACTGTATAGCGCACTATTTATCTTGATAGTTTTCAAAATTTAAAAATTAACCGTTATCATTTTACGATTTTTAAAACAAACCTACTCTTGCCAAAATTCAATTACTAAGATCGCAGGAAATTGTGTCCCCGAGAATTTACATTTCAAAAATTTCTGGGAAAGCGTGTCCCATCGTATCCCATAATTCGTAGAAATATATTCACTAATACGCATTTTCAGCCCCCCCAATCGTAATTTGCTTCCGACGGGCCTGCATTTATATGGCATTATCTTCTCGACTGATAGGGAGTGCATCATTTTCAAGACGAATATAAGTCTTTGCTTTGAAAAAAACTGTCTCGAAGGCTCACCGTAGTATCGGAAACACATGCAGCTAGCTTATCTCCTCTTGGACTCCATTGTAATTGAAATATTGGTCCAGATCCGTGGTATGAATAGAGTAGAGAACCGTTCTTTGAAAAACAAATAAAATGAGTGATGAGTGTATACTAACAGGAGATACAGTTCAGGGAGCAGTACATGTGAAGAAT
>JAOBYK010360354.1:0-16851 GCA_025434845.1 Phenganax subtilis | reverse complement strand
TAAGCGGTGTCATTCACCTTTTGCCTTTTGATAGGGTAGTTAATGATTTGCTGTGTCCTCATAGAATATCCCGCTTATATCCTTCCAGGGTTCGAAATAACGATTCTTGATTCGTGAATCACGAATCAAATCTTAGAGTTCACTGATTGCAGCATCACTGAAGATTATTTTGCCAGTTGACGATCTAAAACTCTCCCATATAAAAGCAGCGCCTTTTGGAGTAAGAATTGACGGGTTATAGGCGTATGCACCAATATTCGCATATATGCTCATTTGCCTATATTTATTGGGGGGTTTCTTTATGCGGGAAATAGAATCCGTTGCGATTTAAGTTTGTCACCGCGAGAGTATCAACGATTACTTAAAGAGACTTCTATGTATTTTTGTCATTTATAGACTAACGGGAAAAAAGAGGTATCCTGAATTAAGCCATTACAACCTGATTCGTCGCATGAGAGAAATGAGAAAAATGCAGTATGTATTTGCAATCGCTCTTTTTCTGTGATTTTAGTTACATATGAACAACAGCACAACTATAAAGCTTAATTCTCACTGACAATCAAGATATTTTAAGACAATTATCTGTGACGTTTTCGTTGCAAAATATTGCATATAAAAGCAAGCAAAACATCGATAGAGTCGGCTGAATTGATATACAGTTTCTCATAAGTCTTTTCGAATTTGATTTGTTGACCTGGCGGTACAGGCGAACAAGTTTTTGACTTCGTCAAATTTTTCTAACACTAGTGCACTTGTTGAAAAGCTGAGCTGCTAGCTTTGAACAAGTTCTCGACAGAGGCGGTCCCTCTGTTTGGGACCCTCTTGGACTCCCCTTACCTTGAACATAATTTAAAACACGCTTCGGCGGGCCTCTCCAGGACTCGCAAATTTGTTGTTCCCTGACTGTAGCCCAGTCACCCATCTTCCCTTAATCCGCTTTTAAAAATAGACAAAGACAGGGTAAGAGAAAAAGTCACATTTTACATTACCAACCGCATGCAAGAAGAATTGTTTAGAAGATTAGAGATTGTATTGTAAACTTAAACTTGTATTTTTACTTTTAGAGCAAGCGTTCGTCCGGCAGTTGAGTCTGAAGATGGAAAAAATGAAAACAAGCAGCGTACAACAACGCCAGTAGCTGCAAGGAACGAAGAGACGTTACAACTACAAAGTATCATCAGCGATATTAGCGTCATTTCTGATCCTAAATTACCTCCAACAAAAAGGACGCAAAACTCATGACATGTGAGCAGAAAACTTTGCTATTGTTTGTACAATAGATTTTATTAGTATAACGCGTAATTGGAAAGCAGCTAGCTACATGTGTATTTATAAATTATATTGTAAAGTGATAAATATATTCATACTCAGTTCAACTGCCAGAAGCCACAAAATCCTCATGAATTTTGTTTCAAAGGCTTAATTTAAAGCAACATCTTGACGACCATTTATGCATGGAAGAACAATCTGTTCACCAAGCCCTCAAAAACGTTACCGTGTACACATAGCCTCAGAATTACGGAATTTAACCGTTGTTTGAACTTTCATCAAACATTTATTTAGAACAAATCATTCGTGTTACTCCTTGGTCACCGAAAGTGATTTCGCATAATAATAAATGGGAAGAAGCTGAACTGGCCTTTCTAGCTCTCTGCGACCATGCCATGAAATCTGCCATTTTTGAGTGGCAAAATAAACGTTTTTAACCATTATATTTAATCACTCGAAAAGATATAGAATTTTATGCTTGTTAACAATAATATGACAATAGCTACCTTCATATCTGTGAAAAATTTCAATTAAAATGCGACATCTTTTGCGTAAATACATGCCGAAAATACGCATTTTTCTTTCTCGGCGAAATTTCAAAATCTAGCGCTGAAATTTTACACAGAGTTAGCAAATGTCTAAGGTTTCCCAGCTGAAAAACGAGAAAGTTGCTTCAATTTTCTTTTCAATAAAACAAAATTTGCCCAATTCAATGATCTTACCACCAAAGAATGACAGATTTTAGGCCTGGTAGCAGAGCGTGAGAAAGGCTAATACCATGGCTAATACTGGGCTAATATGGGCTAATAGTATGGGCTAGTCAGTGCACTGATGACGTGATGAAGTCCAATCTAATAGGCGCTCAGCCACAGATGAGAGACTAACAGATGTCTGACTGTTCCAAAATTGCGTAAGTCGATTTTTTCCTGCGATTTCAATGGCGGCCAATAACTAGCAAGTGCCCTACCGAAAGGCATTCACCCCCCTGAACAACAACTTGCTATTTAATGGTGGCCACTTGGGCCAAAATCATAGGTTTGAAGACTAAAGTCGGATATCTAATCTGTGACTCAGCATTGACACTCTCCCGAACACTCATCAAGCAAGCTACTAGCGGCAAAGCCTGGAGCCGGTTATTCGTAGGGCGTTTAGCTTAAATCCTCAAACGGTGGATAAGACAGAATTCAAAAACACTCCCACACATTTTCTAAAACTTTCAAGTCAAATCTTATGTAATTAAACTACAGGTAAATGCATAAATACTGTATTCAGTAAAAAACTTTCAATTTCGTTATTCAAGGAATACACAAACACGAGTTCTATTTTGAACTTATCCACCGTACTAGAACGCCCTTCGAACAACCGGCGCCTGCCCGACAATTTGGTAGCGCTATGCAAACGTCTCCATGCTCATGTACTATGAAAACAATCAAGAAATGAATAAAGATAGTGTGCTAAACTTAACATATTACGACCAAATTTTCGGCATCGTCGGTAGCCAAAAAAACAAAGCACGAAATTGACAATAATTATTTATTTATTTTACTTCATTGAAAGGAAATGTAGAAATTCATAATGCATTACAACATCAAAATTGTATCTATTGTACTTAACGTGATAGATTTTGACAGAACCATGTTTATTAAAGTTTTGCCACTTTGACGATTTTATCACTAGCGATTCCCAATGTAGTCACGTCTTCGCATTTGTCAGTAACCACCTTGTGTACAAACTTGCCAGCCGCGTCTTCGTAGTACAATTTCCATTGAGCATCCCCAAATATAGTAAAGGAAGAAACAGTTTTCTTGCCAAATGGAAACTGCTCCAGAATAGAACTGTCCGATCCATAGGTCTACAAGAAAAATATTGGAAGAAATTATAATGGCAACTTTAGACTAACTTTTCCGGCAAAGAAAAACAATAGGCACTAAGACAGTGCGTAAGGATTTGGGGTTTAAGACAGAAATTATGAGAAAGCTCGCTTTTGTAAAATAATAAAACGTAAAACGAACGAAAAGACAGAGAGAAACCTGGAGAAACCGAACCTATCTTTCCACTATTAGTAATTTAAACTTTTTATTTGTATTACAAAATGGAAAAGAATGAAAAGAAGTGATTTATGGTGCTAAATCGATTTTCGAAATATGGCCCAGTCTTTATCAAACAAATTTCTCAATATTTGGCTTTGAAAAACCTCTTCATTGACATATCTAATCGCGAACAGCCTTAGTTTACGAGCTTTAGTTGAAAGCAAAAGCTAAAATGTTTAGCTGTAAGCGTATATAACGAAAATAAGCACATTTCATGCCTGATGGATCGCGAAATATCAAAGGCGTATATCAATCTCCGGACGCTTACGAAAATGTTACTCCTCGGAATTGATCGCCATTCTACTGTTACGCACGCACGCATACACGCATACACCACGCACTTACAGACTCGATGACATAAAGGATTTTGCTTCGCAAATCCTCAAAAATCCCAGAAATAACTTATGAAAGTTAGTAAAACTGCAAAGTTGAATGCCAAATGTTGAAAAATACGGAAAATATAGCTCTGCGAAGTTGGCAATTTCTTATATTTTTGTAGTAATATAACAATATATAAAAATAGGTACGCATCGCGCACATGTGGGTGCACAGTCGCCGCATTTGTATAAGACAATTATAAATTGTGGATAATGTTCACGTCTCTTCAGAATAATCATTGCGATGCAACCATTCAATAACTGATTAACTACCACATGGACTGCGTAATAAAGGAGCTGGGCTTTCTTGCAAGTTGTTTTCATTCACAAACCTCAGGCTATTAAAATGCGATGAGATATCACCCTTGTTTTTACTACTCTAATGCTATGCACAGCGGCTGCTGAGAAATATTGACAACTTCGCAGGGCTATTTTTTCGGCGTTTTCAACATTTCGCGACCAAACTTTGCAATTTTATTAACTTTTCTTTTCTTAGATGGAACTTCGTCTAGAGAGCAACTTGCCCACTACAAAATATTATATCCAATTTCAGTAAAGTAGTGAAGCCAGACAATTTGATCATGCTATGAAAATTTTCAAGTTATATTTTCGCAACCGGTTGTTCACACAACCCGGCAATACTTGTATGGCATGACCAAATTTTTGGGCTGCTGCTTTGCTGTTGATTTTCAACCAAACTGACTACGAAAATTCTACATGATTTTTTTGCCTACTCGAAGCCAGTAGCCATATTCGGCGTTCGAAACTCGGCCTATTAAATTCGACAAAAACGCAAAGTCTAAACTAGGTCTAAACCAGGACATTGTACTTACATAATTTTTTCCAAAAAACTTTTTCTCTTCGCACAAACAAATACCATTTTTTACATAACTGACGGTCGTTACAGCAGTTATTGCTACTTTTCCATCATCCAACTTTCCTATTGGATTATTTTCAGGATCAAGGATCAAGGAGTCCTTCACGTCATTGTTTTCCTTATTGAAGATAATCCAGCCACCAGAAACTGCCACTGCAACATTGTAGTTTTTGTTTGCTGGTATATTCAGGTCATCATCCCAACGATTGATGCTTTCATCTTCATTTTTCAGAGTAATCTTACTATCAGTTTCACTCATCGTTCCTTTAAAATAAAAAATTTTACAGTGTTCGAATGCAAGAAACGCACTTCTAATAAAAGCTACTTTGAAACCTCCAATGCCAGTGATGCTGTTTTAATGCTGAAGTGGAATTTTGGCGAGGTGTAAGTTACTCAAAAATCTTTGTAAACTTCGAGAAGTCCAATATCTCAAGATTGCTCTTCAAGAATCCCAAACTCTCTACCAAACTGGAAAAAATGCTCTCGGCAAAACTAGACACAAATCGTGGAATCTTGCAAAAATCGAAAAATTTCTGCCAAAAATTCGCCAAAATCTTGAAATCGAATAAAATTGGGCAAAATATCCTGACATCTCCAGAAAATTTGAAAGGATTTTTCAGTCCAGAAACTCTTCGTAATGTTCATCCCCCAGTATATACCCCTCCCATTTTTTAAGAAAGTTCGGAAGGCACAATGGAAGGAGATTCAGAAAGTTATGGAAGGAAGTGAAATAAAAGGAAATTTCGACAGCTTAGAATGAAAATTTGTTCAGAGTGGAAACGCTGGCTTTAGGTATTATTTCAAAAATAGGTACGCATAGCGTACTGTGGGCAGCCTTTGTGGTAGTAGTCATTCTCAAAAATGCGCATAGTCGGTTTTTTGTAACGTTTAATGAGCATCTGCATACCAACACGTCTTGTTGACTTAAATTGTGGGAGGTATTCACTTGTTTTCTGAATATTCATGGCCAAGTGACTGTTTGTTCATTAGTTGAATAACCTACACACAGGCTGGTAATATAAGATCGGCCTTTTTTGCAAGTTGTGCTCACTGTCACACCACGGGGTAAAGGCAGTGAAACATCATGCTTACTTTTACGTTTCTTTTGCCATAAATAACAACACATTACTTGCTAAAAATGTGGTAGCTAATGTATGCATTGAAAACAGTCATTACAAAGTATAATTTCTGAGACAATCAACTTGGTTGTTGACAAAAAGTAAATTTTACAGATAACTTTTATATATCCTTTCAAAAATTGTCAAGCGTCAAGAGTAGTAGCGTTATTAATACAGAAATAGCTTAGCAACCTCGTACCCCGGGCTATCTCTAAAATTTGCGTGAAGTGAGATAGCCCTGAGTACGAGGTTGATAGCTTAGTAGTTTGGGTTTGTAACCGGAAATGGACATCATAGTGTTTTTTGCTGACTCAGTGGACATCGCTTTTTTTTGTTGACTCAGTGGACAAAGCAGTTTTCAGTGTGTAACATAGTGGTTAGCCGCGCATGCGCACTGCTACCCACAAAAACGAGTCCAGTGTCCAAAAATACTCAATTTTGATTGAAAATAAAGCCACACCATTGAAGAGGGAAAGTTTCTGCCCTTTGCATGATTAAATAAAATCAAATAACCCAACTTGTTTACAAGTTTCTCAACCGGTGGGATGTAGCCTATGCAAGAAGCGGACCACAACAAGTGTTTAGCAATACTAGTAAACTGGGAAAAAATGTTTATTAAGTTATGAGTTTGGCACGCTAAAAAGACTTGATCTTTAGGGTTTACGCGTATCGCACCAAATATATTGGACACAGAAAAATGCCTTTAGATTTTAATACACACCTGCAGTTTTCTTCAAATTACTTCTTGCTTATCCAGGGACTTTGAAGCACCTTGTCTTGTTGACTGACTGTACTGACTTGCACCCAGCGAAATTCGTTCTTTTATACCCTTGTTGACACCCAAAAAAGGACTTTAACTTAAACAAAACATTCTATGAAAAACAGCTTGATCGTTTCGCTAATTGCTTTAGGACGTTTTAGGAGTTTTGCTAATTGTTTTGGGAAGTTTTAGGAGTTTTGCTAATTGCTTTGTGAAGTTTTAGGATTAACTCGTAGCTGTAAATTACGTTCTAACATGAAAGTCACTGCATTCCACTTACGCGTTTTTCTGACAAACATGCACACGTAAAATCGTAAACTGTGATGAAACTTTTCTTAAGAACAATCACAAGAAAAATTGTTTGGAGTTTGCAGTTTTTAGTAATTGCGTTTGTATCGTGTATTTTTAGAAACTTAATATCTGGAAGGTTAACTGACTTTTACGCGGGAGTACGTTCGTGTCGGCGAAAATAAAGAAATGCAGCCTTTAATCTGTTTAATTACTAAAGAAACTTTTGCAGTGCATCTCGGCATTGGAGTAACATACATGTTAGGATCCCTTCACTAATCTGTTAGCTAAGATTGTTTAGTGATGCATCTTCTATGCGTAAACCAGGCAATAGCAGCCGTATTGGTGTGACTGGGAAGGGGGTCTTACAATCTCTCGTTATTGGTTTTCGTTCTTCTACATTACGTGGTAAGACATTGCACTTGACTTTAAAAAAAAAATTTAAACACCCCCGTGTCGACATGAAAATCACTTGACCGATTTAAAATCTTTTCAAAAGGCCTCCGCTTTCTTCAGGGTCAATATTGATAGCCTCAGGTTAATTGTCGGCGCATCGGAAATGCACAGTTAAAAATGGACGATACCAACTGGCCTTACTCACGCTATGCTACAACGTCTTAAAATCCACCTTCCTTGGATGGCAAATTAAATGTTTTTTTGCCGTGATTTTTTAATCAAGAAAGAACATATTGAATTCTACTCTTGTTAACAATTGTTTTACAAGTGCTATCTGCATCTTTATTGAAAACTTGGATTAAACTGCGAATTTTTTTACGTATGGACAAGCGTCGAAAATATGCTTTTTCACCTCGTAGTTTCTCAGCTAAATTTCATAATCCTGGGCTAAAATTTCTCACGGAGTTAGCAGCAGTCTCAGGTTTCCTGGAATGTGATATATTTGGTTTAATTTTTCCTCTAACAAAATAAAATCTGATTAATTTAATTATTTTGCGACCCAGAAAGAGCGGATTAAATAAAGGCTTGGTCGCATGGCGTGAGTAAAGCTAATACTTTGGCTCAGTCCACAACAGGAAAATCTCCAAGGAAGACAATTCTCTAATATAAAAACTTCTCTAAAACATCCGGATATCTTTGTAATAAAGACGCTTTTCAATGCGAACACTTCCTACGATTTCCTATATTCTCGCCTCAAAGATTTCGTACACACATAGACAATACATAACACAAAACACTTTGGCCCCGTTTACACTGTACCGGATTGCTATCGGAGCAGCTCAAATTTTGCAACTATCAATGCTCTGTAAAGATTTCTAATGGTAATGACACAAAGAAATATACAGAATCTGTCAGTCTAGTTAATATTTGTTGGTGAGTATTGCTCCTTAACAGCAAAAGTAGATCGCGTTATCAGTCTTGCAGCGCAATTATGCACTCACTGAATCCTGTCCCCAAGACAGCTTCCAGAAAGGTTTCATTTTTCTCATAGCTATATTCCAGGTTTCCGGGCCCGACGTTCGCTCAAACCTTGCCTATGTGTTTCTCTCCCAATGCAAGTGGGCCTTTCATCCAGCTCACCAGTCAACACCAGGCCCGTTTCAAACGTCGAACTTTTCATTTGCCGAACTCACTCAATCGTATTAAGATCAACGCAACGAGCGACCTTGGCCAGGCATTAATTCAAACGCCGAACATAAATGGTTAACTGTTTTTGAAGGTGACTGCTGTGTCAAAAGCCGAACTTTTCACACGCCGAACTAAAATCGAACTCAATTCATGATTTAAGTTCGGCAGCTGAGCAGTGTCTGAATCAGTGAGGTACGATTTGGAGCGACAGAACACTTATCAAGTACGCCAGAGTTTAGTCGCATAGTACGACTTCGGAGCGATCTTGATTCGATTCTTCTGCCGTACTTAATTCACGAATTAACTTCGATTTGAGTTCGGCACATGAAAAGTACGACGTTTGATACGAGCCTAAAAGAATAGCCGCTTTAACACGGGCAGTTGTTTCAATCTATTCAATATTAATTTAAATTCCACTATCCTGTAGTGCAAAGCTGTAAATTTTGAGATAGTGATGGAAATATCTATAGTTAGAGTTTTTGAACTCCTTTCATACTGAGAGGAAGTTGAATCGAAAATGATGAATTTGGGGCCGGTTGTATAAAACTTTTAACTACATTTAACTACGATTTTGTAGTTAAAAAGTAGTTAAATCTTGAATAGGTGATTCTGATTGGTTGACATTCGTACTTAACTATAGTTAACTTTAGCCACGTTTTTGTACAACCGGGCCCTGGTCGCATAATTTGAGAAAGGGCCAATTTTTAAAATCATAATTCTTTGACATTCTAAATGCTTTTGCTAACCTGAGTTGACAATTCTATGTTTTTTTTGGGGTTTTTTTGTTTATTGGTTTTTTTTCTTCAATCATTTATACAATAGTTCCAACTTGTTGTTATAAGTATTTGTTGTATTCTGTATATTAGTGTGAATGTTCGATGAACCAATTTTGGTATTTTGTTTGAATAAAGTTTATCATTACTTTTGATCAGCGCACTAATGACAAGATGAGGTCCATCCAATCCTTAAATGAAATTAAACTGGAACGCTGACTCGATGGATGGAAGCGATTGAAGCTCACACTTCAACTTTTTTTCAAAATTGTATTCTTTTCAGTTTGTGAAATTTCGATCCTTAGAGCTACTTGAACCCTTGTAAATTGGCCAGTATTTTCCCCCAACTCCTAACGAGACTCAGTGCATTAAATCATTAAAGAAGATAGCAAATGGGCCAAAATGAACACAACTGCGATAAAATTTGTTGCCAGAGGCAAAACCTCGGAAAAAAACCACGCGATTATTGATGTTTTTTCTGTTAAATAAAAGTAGAAGTTTATACCGCAAGAATGCCATAGTTCTACTTGGAGTACATATGTATAATAAGTATCTGCGTAATAAGTTTTATAAACATTAGCTCTTTCACGGTAGAAGAAATTGTCAATCAAAATAATAAAAAATCAATTATAAAGTTATTGTGTTTCTCGTTTCCAGGGGGGAGTGAAAATTTTTTGGCCTCACCCAATTATAGACTTGCATCATAGGAGTTAGCTTTCCAGTCATATTCATTTCAATGGTCCAATCCAAGTACACAGCATTGGCACCCCCTCGAGGACTCAAACAAGCGAAGCAATAACTATATGGCTCCAGCATTGCTGGTAGCCGCAAAACAAAGCACGAAATTGACATTAATTATTTATTTGTTTACTTCATTACAAGGAAATGTAGAAATAAGTGCATTACAAAATCAACGTTACATCTTTTGTGCTTAGCATGACAGTCTTTGACAGAACCATGTTCATTCAACTTTTCCCACTTTGTAAATTGTATCATGAGGAATATTCAAATCAGCCACGTTACGGTATTTGCCAGAAACATCCTGATGTTTATAGTCGCCATCCGTATCTTGATAGTACAATATCCATTAAGCATCCCCAAACAACTGGATTAATTGCCAGTGATATTAGGAAAGCCTTTGACTCTACTGATCACAAAATCTTAGTAAGGTAGACGCATGAGCAGTTTGGTATCCAAAAAATGGAGCTAAAATGATTCCAATCCTGTCTGACCAAATGTAGCCATCAAGTTTGCGTCGTTAATGGCTACCCATCTTTGGCTAAGACAGTCATATGTAGAGTTCCACAGGGACTATTTTGGACCCCTCAAGTTTTTTAGATATATGATTTGCCAGAATGTCTGAAAAATACAATTCCTGGGATGTACACTGATGATTCTCAAATATATGCGTCTTCCGCACGTTTCTCTGAACTTGTAACAACACTTGATCGGGATTTAGAAAATTTAGTCAGATGGCTCTCAAACTATTGATAAATTGCAACTTCATACTAAAAAGACAAAAGCAAAGATCTCCCTATAACTTGAGAAACAAGATTGGTAATGAGCAAGTAATGATAAATGAAAAGCCTGTTACTCGCTTTTCTTCTCAGTTTCGATGTTTGGGAATTGAATTAGATGAAGACAGATGGGAACTTGGCTCACTGTTGTTCAGTATTTGATAGTGCGATTTCACATGAAGTACTCCTCAGTCTACCAACTGCTATCTGCATGTATGACCGGCTCAAAATATCGGATGTTTTTGAAATCCAAAATGGAGTCTTGCAAAGAGTGAATTTTACAAACTTGAGTTTATGACCTTTATAACATCAAAGAAAACCGTGGGCTGGCTGTGGAGCCACCGTGACTATGGCAGCTGCTCTACCAGGTAAAAAATGTACCATGAAAGTAAACTGTATTGTCAATTTTGTCAAATTTTATTATATGTAACTGTATTAAAGTATGTGGAGAATTGTTGACCATCTATTCGACTTGTCATTTAATACTTGTCAGATTGTGCCCTTCAGGGTAAGACTCTCTCATCTTAATGGGTTTACAAAACTACTTGGTATTGTCTCCTGAGGGCTACTGCAGTTTAGCGGACTCCTTACACCACTGACCATTCAAAATCAGAACGCTGAGCGCGCAATCCCACCCTAACCCCAACCTGAATTCCACTTAACTGCATTCTAGCTGTCTCCTGCTAACCTATTAAGTACCAATGTACATCAGTGCCTCTTAGTTTGTTAGTTTATTTTGTCTAGCTCTAGAAACTTCTGCTCACCTGTGTGAGATCCTTGCATCTTAATTATCTTTACTACTTTAGAACAAAAATTGCCTATAGAGGCGATTGTTTCCCCAAGGAGGCCAGGTTATGGTACAAAGGGGCGAGATATCCAACTTCAAGCAAATTTTTTTGAGTTAAAGTTGCCCAAAGGTGACATCCATCATTACGACGTCACAATTATCCCCGACAAATGTCCCAGAGCTATTAATCATGCTGTTGTGCAGACAATGGTTGATCAGTATCACAAGATGTTTGGTGGTCAGAAGCCAGTCTATGATGGGAGAAAGAATCTCTACAGTAGAAGTCCTTTGCCCATTGACAAGGAAAAAGTGGGATATTTTAGTTTGATTGACTAAAGACAATACAGATATCCGACTAAGACATGAAGCCTATATTTTTAGCATAAGTCCTTTTCTGTTTTGGCCATGTTCCTAGCAAGTGCCCTAAATAGAAACCATTACCCCCCTGGCACCATCTTGAAAATCATGTGCTCAAGGGGTGGATGAAGGGCACTTGCTAGGAACATGGCAACCATGAAAACTGACTTACGCATATTTTGGGCAGTCGGATATCTGTATAGTGTCCAATTGGTGATTACGGAGTGTTTATACAACATCAAGACTGGCCCGCTTACTGAGATAGTCCGCCAATCAAAGTTTCAGCATGTAGTGAATTTTATAGAAAACAATCGGTAGCATTTATATGGACAAGCAGGCTGGCACCACTGATGTCATATGCTTAGCAAGATTAAAATTGATCACTAAATTTAGAAAAGAAGTGATTTCAAAATGTCTGAGCTTATTGATCATCATATTTTGTATTTTTAGAAAGAGTTTCTTGTCACAATACCTGGTGATAATGATCAAGAAAGACACTTTAAGGTGAGTCGAGGAAATGTACCAGATTCCCGTTTGCCGACCCTCCCATCAAGCCCTCAAATCTCGAAATGTCGATATTTAAACAAAGGTTGTTATAAGAAATAGTTGAAATAGCAAGTGAAAAAGATTTTTCTGGGCATCTAGGGTGTAGACCCATTCAAATTAGTCTTTCCCCAATTGAGCAGTGTCCTGGTTGTAGTTCCAAACTGCAATGTATTAATGGATTTTTTTAAGGAACAAAAGTAGAAATTAAAAATAAAACTTAACAAGTAATTTTATTTACCTACCTGAAGTCCCTTGTTGCTCATGCAGTTCCTCAACTTCAAGCTTCCCCAAGCAATTTTTCCTCCAGACAATCGATAGATACTTTGCAGTTTATGACTGAACACATTTGGAAAAGTCTAATTGGAATATATCCGTTGTGGTTTGGTCTAATACAAGTGGGATGGGTTCACTCTTTTGTGATACAATATAGAACGTCCAAATTTTAGTAAAATATGTTTTTGGAAATAAGCTTTTACAATTAGACTTGCAAATTTTGTGCTGTTTTTGCTTGTTTATGCTCACAATTGTAAACTTTGGGATCAGTTAATAGACAATTTGCAATCTAGAGTAAACTTCAAATTAAAAAAGCAGAGAATCCATTACCGCAGCTAAAAAGAGCATCATGAATTTAGTAAACTTCCAAAGTTTGATTTCAAAATGTTGAAATATGCGGAGAATATAGCCCTGCAAAGTTTACTAACTTTGTATATTTTTGTATTACATGTGAAATTGCTGCCATTGTGGGCTCAAAAATTGTTGCGATTCCCGCACGTAGTGCAAAAATAAACAAAGTTTACAAGATTCAAAGAACTATATTTTCCATGTTTTGTAATATTTTGCAACCATACTTTGCAATTTTACTAAAGTTACATACATCAAACTTTTGCCTATAATGGAAATTGTCCATTGCAGTCTATCATTTAAATTTTAGGTTGTAATAAAATGGGTGGCGTTTGTTAGTATGTTTGCATTGGAAGAAGCGCTAAAAGGTCATTTAAACATGATTCCGTTTGACTCGATTCAAGCTCTGGACGTCGTTTTACGATACTTTTTGTCATCGCAATACATTTCTATTGGTCGATCATTCTTTTCTCCACCAATCAGAAACGCTCATTCTTCGAATCTTGAGTGTGGACGCGAAGTATGGTTCGGCTTTCATCAAAGTGTCCGCCCTTCGCAATGGAAAATGCTTGTCAACATTGATTGTAAGTTTTAGCGCTTTTAAAGCCTGGGATTGTTCATGTTTATAATATTTGAGTTAGTTAAAGAAATGTTGTAATACATGTTCGCAATTAAATGTTTCATCTTTATTGATTAAATGTGTCCATATGAAGGTCAGGGATTGTACATATTTAAATTAATATTTGAGTTATTTAATGAAGAAATGCCATATATATTGCCGTGCAAACATGTCATTTTCATCAAATTAAACGTGTCTATATCAAGGTCAGATATTATAAATATTTATATTTTCTGATTCATTTAAAGAAGAATTGCAATATTCCTTTGTAAAAACTTCATCTTCATTGATTAAAAATGACTCCATCAAGGCCAGGGATTGTACGTATCTATATTTTCTGGTTCATTTGAAGAAGAATTGCAATGTATCTTATGCAAAAACTTCATCTTCATTGATTATAAATTGTTTTTATCAAGGTCAGGGATTGTACATATTTGTAATGTTTGAATCATTTGAACAAGTAAATATTGCAAAATATTGCAATATGTCTTTTCACCTTCGTGTTGTATTTTGCAGCTTCCGCTACTGCTTTTCATAAAGCTATTACAGTAATCGAATTCCTTGCCGAGATCATTGGTGAAAGTCCAGAGCGACTGATGCATCTCAGATCCACTCTCAACGAAGATGACAGAATGAAATTCTCGAAGGAAATAAAAGGTTCTATTCTTCTATAGTGCATGAGCTGCGATTTTACAATGAAAAGTCTTCATTTCTGTCTTGCATCATTAGGTTTGAAAGTTCAGATCAGTCACTGTGGTGAAGTAAGAAGAAAGTACCGCGTTTTTAGTGTCACTCGAGAGCCTGCCTGTATGCTGACATTCCCTATCATAAGAGAGTCTGGGCAAAGTGAAGAAATCACAGTTCAAAGATATTTCTTGGAGAAGTACAAAAGACCACTGGTGTGAGTTTTCCAGGAAATCCTGTTCGTTGTACAAACGATCAAGTGAACTCGTCAAGAAACTTGTCAAGGCTAACTTGTTCATCGTACACACGAGCAAGTGAAATCGTCAAGAAACTTGTCAAAGAATAGAATAGTCTATGACGTTTCCCTAAAAGTTAGTTTTGTGACCTGATGTTCGTTTTAGGTACGGTCATTTTCCCTGTCTGCAAGTGGGTCAACCTCAAAAACAAACATTCCTGCCTCTGGAAGTGTGTTCCATCGTCTCTGGTCAGCGGTGTACTAAGAAACTGACGGACAAACAGACAACGAAGATGATCAAGTGTACTGCTAAACGTGCCCCGGACAGACAACAAGAAATTGTTGGATTGGTAAGTGGAAGCATAGTCAGTGGAGACACATGGGTTGAAAACTTGGCAGATTCAGATGCTTGGACCGTTAAGTAGCTTATGGAACTGTAAAATAACATTGGAAAATTCAATACAAAGCGCACTGTTTATTTAACTCGCCCCAAAGAGGCTTTTCGTAGTCAATTATAAAAAATATCTTCTACATTATATTGCTTTACAAGTCATCTTTATACATGAATACAAACATATATACACGCGTATGTATACATATAGACACAATCGTACACACATATACCGACAAACACACATATATACATACACGTATACATGTGTACACATAAATACATATATACAACTATATACGCAGATATATACAGA
The DNA here is from genome assembly GCA_025434845.1 of Phenganax subtilis. NCBI lineage: Eukaryota > Metazoa > Cnidaria > Anthozoa > Malacalcyonacea > Clavulariidae > Phenganax > Phenganax subtilis. Next base: position 1,642 of record JAOBYK010360354.1, on the reverse strand, counting down.
ATAATTATATCTGCACAATCTTCACCGTGCACAAGTTTGTATTAATATGAAGTAAGGAACGTATACATATTCGTTGTTTTATACTTTTCAGATGCATAAAGCAAACTTTTCAAATGACAGGCATTGTCAAGAATTTGGTATAACTGTTCAACAGCAAATGGTCTCTGTTAACGGGAGAGTTCTTCCGGCGCCAAAACTAGTTTTTGGTGGTCGGGTAAGTTTTATAGTCATAAAACTTGCCAATAATTACTAAATGATAAAAGAAGACAATCATATATACAACTTCTGTCGACATTATTGAACATCTAAAGTTTTATTTCTAGGAAAAGGTCACCGAAGTGCCTCGCAATGGTATGGACGTATGTCGTAGATTATAACTTATTTTGTTGGCTGCGTTTCAATAAGCATAAAAGGGAATCGTGTGGTGGTCAAATTCGGACATTTATATCGTTATAAGAGCCAGCAAATTAGACTTTTTCTTGCTGGTCTATGTGTTTCTCACCACGTACAAGACTATACTACACGTGTAATGACAAGAATTGACATCATTTTCCCCATGGTAACTGCGAGTTCACCACAATCAGCTGCGGTGCATAACTGTTTAGTAAGTCTCACAGGGCAGCGAATAGTGGTCAAATATAGTAGAAGTTTATATTCTTGTAAGAGCGAGCAAAAAAACTTAACGCTGCTTTCCAGTTACCCGTTATTGACACGCACGTATAGACGCACGTAAAAGTTAAAATTGCAATAAAACTTATCTTTATTTCAATGTACAGTTTTGTGGAAACACCACGTAAATTTATATATGCAAAGCTTTCGGTCCGTAAGCCCGGACCGTCATCAGTGCAAAGCCTTGCATATATAAATTTACGTGGTGTTTCCACAAAACTGTACATTAAAATATAGATAATCACCGTGCAAACTTTCAAAGAATTTAAAACTTATCTTATAAACAATCGCGAGAAGAAACGTTAAGAATTTTGAATTCTAAATAACTACGGATCTACTTGTTCTTGTATTTTTAAAAACTATAAAATTTTGAACGATTTATACTTTTACGTGCGTGTACGTGCGTGTCAAAAACGCGTAACTGGAAAGCAGCCTTTAGGCCCTCTTGTATTTTATTTTTTATCGTGTACCATTTTTCCTCTCATAACTGCAAGTTGACCATCAACTGCGTTCTTCCAAATAGTGGTTAAAGAAATCCAGTTTAATCATATCTTGTAGAGTCTCGTGGAATTTTTTATGTTCTCTTTAGGTGTATGGGCTATGAAAGGCAAGCAGTTATTCCATGGCGTGGAAATCAAGGACTGGGCAATAGTTAGTTTCGTTCATCCGAGGAAGTGCAGCAACGAACACTTGAGGAATTTCACTGAGAAACTAGCGAGGACTGGAAACGACTCGGGCATGCCTATCTCTTCTCAACCTTGCTTCATTAGATACGCGAGAAATGATAAGGAGGTACTTGTGCACTGGACTATACCGTATTTACTCGTGTGAGCGCCGCCCCCGAATAAGCGCCGCATTTAAAAACAAAAATATTCAAAGAGCACCGCCCTCGAATAAGCGCCGCATTTAAAAACAAAAATATTCAAAGAGCGCCGCCCCCGAATAAGCGCCGCATTTAAAAACAAAAATATTC
>JAOBYK010360243.1:0-16854 GCA_025434845.1 Phenganax subtilis | reverse complement strand
GGAAAATTTTACGAAGGTTACAAAAACTCACTATCCAATGGATAGCGCTATCCACCTTTCGAACAACCGGCCCCTGTAATTGTGTGACTCTTTGGAAGAAGAATTGTAATCATATCTTCTTATGCAAAACCTAAAATTCAGGGTGTCTTTATCAAGGTCAGGGATTATATATATTTATAGCATTTGAGTTAATTAGAGAAGAACTGTACAGTGTATTTTCTTATGCAAAAACTAAACTTCAAGTGTTTAGATTGTATATATCTATAATATTTAACTTATTGAAAGAAGAATTGTAATCATATCTTCTTATACAAAAACAAAAACTCAAAATGACTATATCAACGCAAGCGTCTTCTCAGCGCTGACTCAACTGTCTTGTATGAAAAGAGTCCATTAACTACTCTGCTGAAAAAGTTGCCAGAGTGGGTTAGGTTAGGATAAGCAGATTATGAAAATAGCATCACTATATTTCTGTAAAGATAAATACCGTATTTACTCGATTGATCGCCGCGGCGCTCTTTAAATTTCAGTGTTTTAGATGCGGCGCTTATTCGGGGGCGGTGCTCAATTGAAGGCGGCGCTCTTTAAAAATATTTGGTTTTTGCGTCGATCGTTTGTTATTTTCAACACTGAGATGAATGAAAGTAACGAAACAGCTTGGACGCTGCGAACAAGAAGACGCTTGTTTGTAACGTTCCGGTAGAATTGTTACGTTTGATGACGATATTTCTAAAAGCAAACATAGAAAACAAGCTCTCCGCCTTTTGTGAATAATTAGTGCGGCGCTCATTCGGGGGCGGCGCTCTTTAAATGTTTTTGCTCTCAAATGCGGCGCTTATTCGGGGGCGGCGTTCAATCGAGGGTGGCGCTCAAACGAGTAAATACGGTAGCTTAGGTAGACATAGTAAATACCGTATAATTGCACTGAATTGTAAATTAGCTATAAAAAGCCCTTGTAGTAATTAAGTCACAAAATATCATGTCTTTTCTGATATGTTGTAAGCATTGTTGCCTTCCTCTTTTTAGACAAAAAACAATAAACATTTCGACCAAGTTGAGTCACTATGAAATTCCAAGAACGTTAAGACAGCACATTTTGAATCGACTGGATATAAGCTGCCTTGTTCCAAGTTTAGCTGAGGTATAGTAATAGCATATTTAATTTTACGTCTATCATAGGGCGTTCACATGGAAATAATAGGCACTTTTAGATTGACGTTCACGGCGAACCGCTAACTGCTAACGGCTAACTTTAAATCACATTAGATTGTAATGTCAACAGTTTTTTAGAGCAAAGTTGCGAAATCAAGCCTCAGTTCATTATATAGGTTCCCGTAACATCGAACAAGTGACATAGTTGACTTTAAAATGTGACTTGAACTTTGCCGTTTGCAGTCAGCGGTTCGCCGTAAACGTCAATCTAAAACTCTCTAATAGACATTAGAATGCGTGTAAGATCCTGTGTAATCAACTCCTAAATTTAGTTTATTTTTGCGATGAGCTATGATGTGTCTAAAGCCCGTTCTCCACTACGCGAAATTTTTCGAGCGAAAAAGAAATCCAGCAACGTGATTCGCTAGCAAAATAATTTGCCGCGAAAATGTCGAAAACGAGCCAATCACGTTGCCAGATTTCTTCTTCGCGCGAACAAATTCGCGTAGTGGAGAACGGGCTTGAGGCAACAATTTTTTCGTTGGTTCAAACTTGAGTACAGTGTTTCGGAGCGTATTGAATGGCTATGTTTGATAGTTCTGAAAAGAACGTTTCAAACACTAGAACTAGATTACAGAGCTAAAAATTATGAGCCTGCGGTAAAACAGGATGAAGCAATGTTGTGCTGCACCTATTGTTTACAGTTGTCAACAATATTGAAAAATATTGTTCATTTTTAATCGGGTGTAACAATGCTAATCAACGTTGTTAACAAGTGTGAACAATAGGGTGCAGCACAACATTGCTGCATCCTTTCTTATCAACATTGCAACAACATGATGGTTTTTGTAAACGCGTGTAATAATCTTACAGAGAAAGTGATAAAAAAGCACTTTGCATTTTTGCAGACACTCGTCATTTTTTACACGTCTGCTAATTGAAGACGAGAACGGTGATGTCGTCACATCAAAGAGATGAGCGACTAAAACAATCCAGCTCTAGCATAAATATAACTTCCAGTTTAAACTTCAGTTAAGAGGCGCATAGCACCCGAAAAGCGGTCAGCGGTCAGCTGAAATGCGTAGTGCTTCTTTATAGTTTTTTCTATGAATTTTAATTTTTATTTCAGAGCTTAAAAGGTTTTTTCGAACTGTCTGATATAATCATTCATCATGGATAATACGTTCAAATATAATTTCGCTGATTTTCAATTCATCGATGGCCAGTAAATTTGCTTTCTCAAGTCGATCATCATTGCTCGGAAAAAAGTACAAATTTTTGCTGTATTTCTGTTTGCTCATATTTAGCCACTGTCAATGCGAAATTACAAAGAGAGATTTTCGACTTTACTCCATGCAGAGGAAACTCAAATGGAATTGGAGATGAGAGAATTTGACTTAAGACAAGTTGGTGCTAACGATTAGATATTCAATGCCCCTAAATTTCTCACACGTTCTTGTTAATATCAGGGGCTGGTTGTAGTGCTGTGCGGTTCCAAATATATTATCTCGGTTCCGGTTCCGGTTTTTTTTGGAACGAAAAAACCTCGGTTCGGTTTCGGTTGTTTTCAAAAGAGAAAACAGGTGTATTGACTCATATATGGCTATGTTTCAAGCATTTTTACTGAATAGATCAATTTATACAATTGTAAATTTGTACAATCTCAGAATACTGTAAATAGTAAGAAAAACTGAAATTTGTTCATCAACATGGAATTCTCTTTTTTCAAAAACTTAAAAATAAGTACACAACAATAACTACCACAAATAAAATATCAAAAATTTGTGCGCTAAGCGCGGTAAATATTTTGCATTTTGTCATTTCCCAAACATTACAGCCTGCAATCGGGTGGGCGTTAAACGAAAATTTAAACCGAAACTATCGGTTCTTTTCCATAAACTTTTTCGGTGATGAAAAAAGTACCGGAAGAACCGAACTTTTCGGTTAACCGCGCAGCTCTAGCCAGTTGTTCGAAAGGTGGATAGCACTATCCATTGGATAGTGAATTTTTCCAAGTTCATAAAATTATTGGGTAAAAGATGGCGAAACTTCCATTTTGGTCAACAACATAGATATTAAAGACTTTAGTCTATCGATATCAATCGTACTTGTATGTTATAACCATCAACGGAAAATATTACGGAGGTTACAAAAAATCCCTATTTAATGGATAGCGCTATCCACCTTTCGAACAATCGGTCCCTGAAGTGTATTGGACGCTTTTGCGCATCCGTGGTGGTTTTCACTTGCCAAGCAAGCAAAAGCGAAAAAACTAATTTTGTATATATTTGAAATCCGCGCGGAAAAAACCATTTTCAGCTCAAAGTGATTATTGTGTTCGCGCGAAATACAAACACATACAGTATTTGCAAGTTTTGCAGGGCTATTTTTTTCGCATTTCACAACATTTCCCATCCAAACTTTGCAATTGTACATATTTTACTGTACATAGCTACTGTAAAAATGCATTTTGTTCTCTTCACCAAATAAAATTTTAGAGTACTGCTGAAAGTATCTACAGCCCATTCGAGTGTCCTTGATATAGTTGTATTTTCGTATCCAGGTTTCATTAAAACATGCTGGAGATTTCTTGAGTCTCGCTGTACCTGGCTTAGCTGAAGGAAGACCTTCACTCCTCATTGGTGATAGAGTTATTCTTTCTGTCAGCGGTAAGCTTTCTTCCTGTTGAATATTCCCTCAACGTGCACGAGGTTCTTCCTGCAGGAACAAACTGAAAAAAGATTTTAATAATTTTGGATCAAAAAGTTGTTTACTGATACAACAGCCATCTATCTGCAGTGCAGTGGAACCTCGTGAATACGGTCACTAACGGGTTGAAAGATTTTGGCCGTATGTACGGGATTGGTTCAAATTTAAATTGTGACGTTATGAAATCCCTTTTGTTTTTGCTTTACGTGCTTCAGTGAAGCACTGCAGTCTATAGATGGCTGTTATGTCAGTAAAGAACTTTCAGTTAGAAAATTATCTGCACATTGTGGGGAAAAGACGTTCGATTTAGGCTTGAGACTACAAGGGAGTCGTTAACTGAGGCGCCAAGCCACGGGAGCAGCTTTGCCTTTTGCTCTTAGGGATTGACATATTTTACCACTCTAACTTAAAATTTTGCTTGCAAATGGAGTAATATGTGAAATTAAATCAATAAATTGGTAATAGTAAAGATAGGCAATGTTTTTGACTTGAAAGAGCCTTTTGTGTTTGCATATGTTGAAACTATTTCGGATTTTTTGTTAAGTAAACAGGCCTTATCTTGTTCTTTTAAAATACAGAGTTTTTCCTCTAAACATAAATTGCATCTTTTGGATCCTCCCGTATACGAAATAGCTCGTTTTACAATTGACCATGTTAGGTTGAAATCTTGATTAGTGTTTTTCAATTGCCAAATGTATTTTGAAAGTTCAGTTTCATTGGAGTACTTTTTGTGATAAAAGATTTTACATGATTCCTGTATCGCTCTTTAAATGTAGTTGTGGTCATGCCAATGTAGTGTTTTGTATTGCTTGTGTCGCTTGTAGTGACGGTTGCCTTGTATACTATGTTTTGGGTCATGCATTGGTTATTGAGAGGGCATGTACTTTTTGTCCTACAGTTGCAGCTTTCTGTGTTTGTGTCTTGCTTTAGGCTCTTCCTAATGATGCGTGCGTTGTGTTTATTGATCTCAGACTTGACATTATTCATGCAACTGTAGCTAACCTTAACTGAGTTTATGTTGGATATCTTGTGTAGTTTGTGTGTAGGTGGTAAGTGCCTGTCTAAAAGTTTAAGGAAACTGCGGCCTACATTTGTTCTAACGTTCTTGCTAAAAGGAGGGTTGAACCAAATAATGTTGCGTTGCCTGTTCTTGCGTGAGTGTCGCTGTGGTGCGTCTTGCTGGTAGTGTAGTTTATATTTGTAGTTGCTGTGCAGTTTTCTAGAGTTAAGCTTTTTTGCTTGTTTGCCAAGGTAAAATAAACTCCACTTTTTCGAGATGTTGCCCCCTACCCTACCGCCCTAGATTGCTTCCGGTGCCTCTGTCTTCATTTTCATATTAAATTGTTACTGCCATCTTGACAGTTGAATTGGGGAGACCGGGGGGTGAATGCCTCTCTATAGCACACTTGCGGAGATGCGCGCAGAAAGCCATGCGCAGCAACGACGCCCTTATACTTTGCAAGCCTGAGTTGGGCATCCGTTCTGGCTATTCTGTGACTGACGCGCGTAATGTAAAGTTCTAAACGAATGACTTTTACGGTAACAATACAATTAGTAACATAATGTAAAGTAAACTAGAGAAAATGTGTTGGTGTTTTTGTGGGAACAAAAAGGTTCCCATATTATCCAGGTGACCGTATTAGCGAGGTAACCGCAATGTGTGACTCCACCGTATTATGTTGTCAACATCATCATTTTTATTCTCTTTCTCTGCTCTAGGTGGTTCGTTCAACTCACCAAATTACGAAGGTTTTATTCACGAGGTATATAACTTTGATCTATCGATGCTAGAAAATGTTCTGGGGCCGGTTGTTGATTCAATGCTGGGTTAGCCTGAACCCTGGATTGACGAAAAGTTTGAAGCAAAATATTTAACCGCTTGCTTAATAACTTGACAAAAATTTTCCGCAAAGCTAATCTATGTAAAAAGGAGCCTTTATTTGCAAAGTTTTGAAACAAATGGACGTACAGAAATGCACGAACCAAACAGCTGGTTAAATTTTAATCCAGGGTTAACGCTAACCCAGTTTTGGACAACCGGCACCAGGGGCCGGTTGTATAAAACGTTTAACTACGTTTTAACTACGATTTTGCTAGTTAAATAGTAGTTAAATCTTGAATAAGCGATTCTGATTCGTTGATATTCGTACTTAACTATAGTTAACTTTAACCACGTTTCTATACAACAGGGGCCAGTTGTTCAAAAGCTGGTTAGTTTAATCCTGGGTTAAGGAAAAGTTTGAAGTAAAATTTTTAACTGCTTGTTTACTAACTTGACAAAATTTTTCCACAAAGCTAATCTATGTAAAAAGAAGCCATTATTTGCAAAGTTTTGAAACAAATAGACATACAGAAATGCACAAACCAAACAGCTGGTTAAATTTTAACCCGGGGTTAACGCTAACTCATCTTTGAACAACCGGCCCCTGGCTGCTGGAAGTTAAACTAAATTAAATCGGAGTTATATTCCTGGTCATTTGAAGTTCACCAAACTTCCAGTCCCACCTCCTTCCATTAATGATCAAGATTAGTGTACTTTCATGTACCTTTCAAGTACAATCATAGTTATATCCGTCGTTCTTTGAAGTTCTCCAGGGGCCAGTTGTTCAAAGCTGGTTTAGCTTGACCCTGGGTTAGTGTAATACTTTGTCTACAATTTGAAACTCGTTCAAGATAAATCTTTGAAAAGTTTTTTGCTCAAAATGTTTCCCTTAATGCGTAGTTTAATCCCTCAAAGTTTCAAATATAAATATTGCTTCAACACGGGGTCATAAAAACTGTGGGTTAAGATTAAACCTTGGTTAACTGCTAACCCACCTTTGAACAACCGGCCCCAGGCGATCTCTCCTCTGAGTGGAGTCTAAAAATTTCAAAAATAGAAATGCTTGAAAATTTGCATTGGATAACCAGTTGTCATGGCTACTTATACTCTTGTCTATTTTGTCGATGTAGCCGACAGTAAGCAAACCAAGAATTAACGACAGAGGCACAACAAAAGGCTTGCACAAACCATTGCGCTGTCAATATTGTTATCTAGGTGTTAAATACTGACGTCTTACTGAAGTTTCACGAGGAATTTCACGTAGTGTATGATATGGACACGTATGACGTTACGTTTTTTTTCAACAGGTAAATCAAACGTAATCTGCATAGACGGATTTTCTGGGGGGTGCAGGGGGGGGTGCAGGGGGGGGGCACCCCCCGTCCCAAGCATCAGTTTTCACCCCCCTAAGCAAATTCTTCACCCCTCCAAAAATTGGATTTGAAAGTTTTAGAAGATGTATGCGAGTGTTTTTGCATTTTGACTTATCCACCCATTTGAACTAAACCGCCTTCGTGCAACCGAACGCAGGTTTGCACGTATTCGAAGTGTCTCACATTATGTTGGCTGGTTTTAAAAGCTTTGTTTTTATAACATATAGTAAACGTTGTTGTTACAGAACGCCGTTGAGAAGATGTCATAAAGCAGTTGAAAGTGCAAACTACTTGCCTGAACATGGTAAGGCCTGTTTCAAACGTCGATTTTTGCATGGGTCGAATGCATTTAATACAAGAGATAATCAGAACTACTGCCTCATTATGCTTTCTGTTGAATGCGTTTGACTCATACAAAATCCGACGTTTGAAATAGGCCTAAGAGAAATTTGTATTTTTATGCGACACACACCGGTATAATGTGGTAGTTAGATGTGGTATAATGCGGTAGTTAGATACGTACGCGCGTAAAACTTATTAAGTTTTTGCAATGTTGATGAGAACACTTGTCAGCAACATTGTTCAGTATTGTTACAGCCGATTCAAAGTTAACAATATTGTTAAATATTGTTGATAACTGTAAACAACAGGCGCAACACAACACTGTTGCATTCTGCTAAACTGCAGGTTCAGAGTTTTTGGCTGTGTAACTGGAAATGTACTAAAGATACTATAGTGGTAGGAAGTACTTCGTCGTCCGGGAATATAGTAGATCCACCGAAGTTAGGACTAAGTGTCAGGCTTGTGGTTGTGTTCAGAAACTCAGCTACCACAACCCACTGGGATTTTAGGATCCTCTTTATCCCTGGAAGATGAAGTAATTGCCTCTACTGTGATCAGATGTACCAGTGGTATAGCAGTTGGGGGTACTTCATCTTACAACGTATAGTGAAACCACCAATTTTAGAACTGGCTTAAGGTCAGGATTGCGTTCTGAAAATCAGTAATCACAAACCACTGGGTTAGAATCCTCTATATCCATGCGAGATGAAGTAGTTACCTTAGCAGGGGTCTAATGTATCAGCTGTGATCACATTACCAGCGGCGTAAATTTGTCATCCGTGTAAGTATGTCGGCGTTGTAAATGTGTCAGCCATCGTCAGATGTATCAGTGGTGTAGTTTTAACGTATGTTATGAAGCAAGTGGACTGACGAGTGTTCTGGCTGAAGTGTTGAATCAAGTATATTTGCCATTTATCCATTCTATCGCATGTTTCAACGCAAGAAAAGTTGCAGCAAAAATTGCCTGCAAACAGGCCTGGACATTTCTGCGCCGCGCGAAAATTCCATTTATTCTGTGTAGATATGAAAACACGGGTTTTTTTGCTTTCGAACTGCTTTCAAACACACATGCAGGATATTTTATAGATTTTTTCATTTTAGTTTTATTTCCCTGCGAAGTGCAGCCTAAACTGCCTCAAACGTTGCGCAAGTCGAAGAAACAAAACAACGAGTTCTTCAATTCAAACTTAAATGAACGTCAACGTGCTGCTGTGTCGAGGATTGTGAGTGGTCAATGTCGACCAATGCCTTACATTCTTTTTGGTCCGCCTGGTACTGGGAAAACAGTCACTCTTGTGGAAGCAATATTACAGGTCAGACAGAATGTTAGGACTATTTCTTCCGAGCCCGTAGTCTCTTTGTTTAGCTACTCGGGCTGGCGCTTTGAAACTTAAATCAGAATTTTATCTGTACAATATATAGATATTTCATCGGATTTGCTCAAGTCGTATTTTGGCGTGTACTCCTTCCAACAGTGCTGCAGATCTTATTGTAAGTTGTAGCGTCACAGTCGTTCTTTATTCCTCCTTTTCAATGGTATGCTCTTCAGTTTCTTTTCTATTTAGTGCTATTGATTTTCAAATGGTCGCTTCTGAAACACTTGAAATTTTAAAAGCCTGTTTATACGGGTGACTAAATACATTGATGTACAAAGTCAAACATAAAATGGTCCCTTCTTGCTTAAGAGATATGTTTCAAAGAACGAATGAGATTCATGAACATCACACGAGACGAGCGAAATATGATTTTCAACCACCAAAGCCCAAAACAAACTGTCTGAAAAAGGCGTTTAGTTATAGAGGTGCAGTGGCCTGGAATAGTCTGCCTAGTGGAATTAAGACTTCAGAAAGTGTTAATATTTTTAAAGCTAAACTCAGTTGAGCCCTACTTTTGTTAATGTTCATTCCTAGTTCTAACACTGAATAAAATATTCCATAATTATGTTCATTACGCGTCGTTTTTTTCTTGCAATGTATAATAGAACAATTACTGAATTCGGTTTTTGTGATATGCAGAATTATCAAGGTCTCAGTAAGTGTTGTAGTCAGGCAGATAGAGGGGGGGAAAAACTTACCGTATCTAGAGACAATTCCATTTTGGTTTAGAATTTTTCTTTGAAGGCTGCTGATAACATTCTTGCATGTTGGAGGGGCTCTAATTTCTTGAGGGCTTCTGCCAACACGTTTTTCCTTAATTCTTCTATTAAATTCTATTACAGCTTGAAAATGTGAAATTTTGGATCAAATGGCAAAAAAAATTGCTTGTATCATCAGGAAGCTTACAAAAAAGTGCATAGAAGACATTTAAACAGTTTTTTAATCTTTTAAAACAGTTTGGAGTTATTGGTTGTTGAAATGCAAAAATTAGGCCAAAATTTTGCAAAAGGGACTGGGAACTACGTTGAAAACAGCTTTTAACTTCTTTTAACCAGAAAATCATTTTATAAATCAAAAAACTGTTTTAATATCTTCTATGCACTTTTTTGTAAGCTTTCCGATGATGTTGGTCATTCTTGTTGTTTTTGAATTTAAAATTTCATGTTTTTTCGCTGTAATAGAATTTAATAGAACAATCTAATAAAAACGTGTTGGGAGGACCCCACAAGAAATTTTAAAGTGGCCAACATTCAGAAATGTACTTAGTAACCTTCAATTTACATGATTAAGGCACAATAAAATTGTCCCTCGATATGGTAAGTGTTTCCCTATTTTGGTACCTCTATCTGCCTGACTATTGGCCTCGCCTACGGCTTGGCTGATAACACTTACCGGGACCTTGATAATTCTGCATATCACAAAAACGTCATCCAATAATTGTGTATAATAATAATTATAATAATAGTACACGATATAAAAACTGTACTGCTATAAAAAGTTGCCTACATTATTCAAAACGCGATCGAAAATGTACTGTAGTTTGACTTAGCTGTTTTGCTCTTAAATCTTTCCAGGCAGAACGTTTGCACCACAGTGGTAGTATAACTGAAGGCGACATGGTTAGACTAAATGCATTTCAACGACAGCAAAACATTCCTGAAGATATTGAGAACTACAGTGCGAGTATTCAGAAACTGGACCTTGCAGCTCACTACCGCATCGTGATTTGTACCTGCACTACTGCTGGTCAGCTGCATACGCTAGGGCTCGCACCAGGACATTTTACACACGTCATCATTGATGAGGTATGAGAAAAAGTAAACTTTAAATGATCAAATTTGGTGGTTGATGTGATGGACCTTTTCCACAAGCAATATTTTTTGCGCGAAAAGACTTTTTGTGGTTTTCAAATTGAAAGGAATTGATTGAAAAGTAGTTTAACTAGTAGTAAGGAGTTTTAGCTGAAAACTCATGAGAGGAAAAAGTAAGTCGCTTCGCACGAAAAAAGAACGCTGTTGGAAAACAGGCTTTAAGGTGGATTTCCATTCAATGCAAAATGTCACGTGTTCGACATTTGGCGATCGCTTCTTTTGAATTATCAGCGTTCAAGTTGAACACATATCATTGGATCTGGTTCACAGTTATATATATTATATATATATTATATATTATAGCACACATTTCTAAAGAAGGCAATCGCAAAATGCCGATGGCGCGACATTTTGCATTGAATGGAAATCTGCCATTACTTTTGAATTATCAGCTGTGAGGCCGAACACATTTCAAGAGAAAGCAAAGAGAACACCTAGCTGGTTTAACGAAAAGTTTGAGGCAAAATTTTTAACTGCTTGTTTACAAACTTGAAAAATTTTTCCATAAAGCTAATCTATGTAAAAAGATGCTTTTGTTTGCAAAGTCTTGAAACAAATGGACATACAGAAATGCACAAACCAAACAGCTGGTTAAATTTTAAACCCCGGTTAACGCTAACCCAGCTTTGAACAACTGGCCCCAGCAAAGTAGATTTAACTCAGGGTTAGCGCTAATCAGCTTTTGAACAATTGACCCCAGTAATAGTTTAATACGTATAAAGACATAATTTCTGCCGCATGTGCTGGAATCTTTCCTGAATGTCAAATTACTTTTAGGCTGGTCAAGCTACTGAGCCCGAAAGCCTAGTGCCCATCTCTTTTCTTGCTGGCATAGAGGGACAGGTATGTCTGTAGTACTAGTCAATCGCATGGACAGAGCAGCCAATCAATAGTTTCAGTTTTCTGGAATTGTCATGAAATTTAAAAATTGCAAGAGCATTACTTTGCGAGTCTTTTTCTTGGCATCAAGTCAAGATAAGAAGTCTGCGTAGTTGACTCCGTTTGCCCACCAAATATCATAATTATGTACAATCTCTGACCTTTGTATACGCACTTTAATTTTAAGTTTTGCCCAAACAGACATATTCCAATTCTTTTTCATTTAATAACATACATGAAAAAATTTCTCAAATCTGATTGGTTCAGAGCAGTGCAATTTTTAGGAAATACAGTGCAAAAGAGAAATTCAGTGTGCACAGTTTGTCAAAATTTTTAAAACTTTGTTCAAAAAACTTATTAACTGGAAAAAAAACAGTTGAAAAAATTATTTTTCGTGCATGTCCTTTTCGCAAAGCAAAGAGTTTATTTCTTCGCGTTGAATTTTTTGTGTACAGTATATTATCAATAAGTAATAGTACGCTTTCTTGTGCAATTTTGGAAAAACATACACTCGTGAGTTTTTCAAAGACTTCAAATTTGCGCTCCTCCTTCGGACTCGTGTAATTTTGATAGTCTTTGGCAAACTCCCTCGTGCCTGCTTTTTCCAAATTGCACTCGAAAGCATACCATTACCTGTAAAAAACGACTCAAATTTTATAAGTATCTTCAATCGTTTATAGTTTTTGCGTAAGAAGATTGATTTCATTAGTCTTAAAACGACCTATATAAGATACATATGTACAATCCCTGACCTTAATAGAAATGGTTGAAGTTTTTGGGTTCTGCATTGGCAGATGTAGTCCAATTCATCATTAAATTATTCAGCTATTTTAAATTTGTGCACTCTCTGACCTTGATTCAGACATTTTATGTTTCAGTTTTGCCCAAAAAATAGTGTTTCCTCAAATGATTCAAATATTATAAATATTCAGTTTTTTTTGTTCTTTCATTCAGATAGTTCTTAGCGGTGATCCATACCAACTTGGTGCAGTACTTCGCTCACCAATCTCTCAAACTTATGGCCTGGATATTTCCTTGTTGGAACGCTTAATGCAGCGAACACCTTACCTTCGAAATGAAGCGAAATTCTCAGACCACGGCTCATATGACCCTCTTGCTATCACAAAACTGATAAATAACTATCGTTCACATGAATCCTTGCTAGAATTACCTTCAAAGCTATTCTACCATAATGAGATGGTTCCTTGCGCTGAAGACAGAGTCAAGAATTGTCTGTGTACCTGGGATAGTCTTCCCAATAGAAAAGGTTTTCCTGTCCTCTTTCATGGAGTCAAGGTGCGTCTGTGGTTTTACAACTTCTTGCATGGAAAGTTATTTTTTTGAATAACCAATATGTCATCGGAGTTTGAGACTTGCCAGAAATTTATTCTGTCTCTTTTTTAATGTTTATGTAAACTTTTGCGTGGTGAAAAATACAGTCATTGAAGATACGTTTTGGAGGCCTGATCACAGTCTTTGTGCTAGTGTTTTTGTTCATGCTTATAAAAACTTGTGCTTTGTTCTATCGTTAACTTTGTTAACATTTATGTAGACTCGTGCACGGTGAAGACATAGTTATAGAATGCAGGACTTAAGAAACTGAACAAAGCCTTTGTTCTGTCTTTTTCTTCATGTTTATATAAGCTTGCATGTGCATTGCAAAAACATAGTCGTTGAAGATATGGTTTGGAGACTTGACAACCAAAGTCTTTACTCTTTTTGTTCATGTTTATAAAAACTTGTGCTGTTACCGACCAAGCCCGAAGGGTGAGGTTTATAGCAAAAAGACCGTGGTCAAATATTTCTCTATTGTTAACAAACACCGCTGGCAGTGTATTTTTCTTGTATTTTTACCGTAATTGCCATGCATAGTATGGAATATTATACCTTAAATTCAAATTGTCTGATCAGAAAGCTGAATTTGTACCACATGACTAGTCGATTTTTTGAGGTGTCGTATCTCAGTCCCCTATTTCCGAGCTTGGGGTTTGATATTAAATTTATCTCACGCAAACTCTCGCGAGGGCTACACGCATCCCCTCAAAACATTGAAAAATGGCGGGAACTGATAGTTCATTTTTTTGCAATGCGTATGTGCTTCATATTTTTGGTATAATATATCATTTATAGACCCTCCGCTCAGGGGATTAGGGTTAAATTTCCCTCAGTGATGGCATTTCCCGAGGGCAAATCATCACTTCGGGAAATGTTTCCCCAAAGCCCCCTTGCTCCGTGTCTATAAGTGATAATCATTCTGAAAATGTTTTCGTGTCTCCGTAGGGCGACGATTTACGCGAGGGCAACAGTCCTTCATGGTTTAATGCGGTCGAAGCAGTGCAAGTTATCAGATATGTCCAGGATTTAAGGAAATTTGAAGGTCATCCTGTGAAGTTCTCTGATATTGGAATTATCACTCCGTATAGAAAACAGGTACATAATGAAGACTTTAAGAATTATCGCTTAACCGTAATTATTCGAATAAACGCCTCCCTCGAATACACGGCTCCTTCGAATAAACGCCGCGTGAAGAAGCAGAAACATTAGAGAGTTTTAAATTGACGTTTACGGCGAACCGCTAACTGCTAACGGCAAACTATAAATCACATTAGATTGTAATGTCAACAGTTTGGTAGAGCGAAGTTGCGAAATCACGCTTCAGTTCATTGCATAGGTTCCCGTAACATCGAACAACTGACATAGTTCACTTTAAAATGCGACTTAAACTTTGTCGCTTGCCCTCAGCGGTTCGCCGTTAAAGTTAATCTAAAACTCTCTATTATTTAGCGCTGCCCTCGAATAAACGCCGTACTCTTTTTTCATCGATGCGGCGCAGTGAACTGTAATATCAACTGGAACGATAACTCCATAAGAAAGTGCCTATGATTGGATGAAGCCAGCCGGATGACTAGCATTCTGTCATCTCCTCGCGGAAACGATTCTTTATTTTTGTCTAGGCTCTATGTGTTTACACCATAAAAACACTATTTTTTCTTTGGCTAATGGCTCATTTTTTATGAAGCTTTGAAAATAGGTGTATTTAACACAGAACTATACTATTTTGGAGGTTTAAACACTTAAGTGCATCTCAAACTTTCAAAAACTCAGAAAAAACGTCAAAAATCGCGCGGACTTTTTGTAATTTTCGTGTTTACTTCAACTTTTTTTGATAACAGTACAATTTTTGTCAAATTTTATTGCATATAGTGTAAATTTAACTGTCACTCTTAAAAGTTACATGCAATTTACCAAACAAATGCAAGAATTAAGTTCCAAACTTTCTTGATATAAAAATGCTTTTTTTTTCCAAAAAAATTTTAAAAGGACTGGAGCGACCTGCATGGATTCCAAATTCTGGCTTCAATTTCCCCTCCTGACTTATCGTTCCAGTTGATATTACAGTTCACTGATGCGGCGTTATTTCGAAGCAGTCACACCTAAGCAGTACAAGTACTTAACTTTAAAAAAAGACAGTATTGCCCTGTTGTTCAGCTATTGGTTAAATTATAAATTAACACTTGCTGTTACCAAATTTGCAATAAACGCCGCCCTCGAATAGACACTGTCTTCAAATAAACGCCGCTCCTGAAACGTCAAAAAGTTAATAACCACCGCGGCGTTTATTCGAATAATTACGATATTCACTAAACTTTTCCATTGGTTGTTAAAATACTAAATTACAACTTATATCGATAGATTCAAGTCTGTAATAATATTTGTATCGTTGATTAATATGGAAATTTCGGCATTTTTATTCCAATTTTATGATCGAGGAAGAATTTACTATCCAATGGGTAGCGCCATCTAACTTTCGAAAAACCGGCCCCTCATGCATGATTAAAAAGTTGCCGTGGGTTAACGCGAATTCAGCATGAACTTATTCTCAACCTTGTTTACATTTTCAGTTGTTCTGTATCTGTTACAAAAATATTGAAAACGATACTGAACTTTGCGACCATTCAAATGGTAATACTGAGCTACACAAACCCTTACAGAAACGAAAGGGTGCAACTGTTTCCGTTTTGACTGTAAAACTTTGTAAAACTAGACTCTGATTATTAACTTTCTGGAATGTTTGCGTGGTGATTAAATAGCTAATATACGGTTTTGTGGGAACACCACGTAAATTTATTTATGCATTTATTTATTTATTTATGTTAATTTACGTGGTGTTTCCACAAAACCGTATATTAGACTGTGATAGATTTAGCCGAGTTGCCAAGGAAAATCTTTCGAAGTTCATCCGCAAGTGCTCAAAAACTTTGCTTCAAAAGTAACGTGATCTTGGATCAAGTTATCTTACTCTTGAACAAACGGCCATGCAGGGGCCGCTTGTTCGAAAGATGGACGGCGCAATCCACTGGATAGTGATTTTTTGTAACCTTCGTGAAATTTTCCATTGATCGTTATAACACCAAATTACGACTGATATCAATAGATTAGAGTCTCTCATATTTATATCGTAGACTAAAATGGAAGTTTCGAATTTTTTTTGTTCAATTTTACGAACGTTAAAAAATTCACTATCCAATGGATAGCGCTGTCCACCTTTTGCACAACCAGCCGCCGGTCATTAGACTTTAAAATACTAAGCTTCGAGATTTCTTCATTGGCAAAGATTATTCCTTGTAGGTCGAGAAAATCCGCTTGCTGTTGAGTAGACTGGGTCTGAGTGAAGTAAAAGTTGGTTCAGTTGAAGAATTTCAGGGTCAAGAGAGATTGGTCATTATAATTTCCACTGTAAGCATGGACATAGGATTAGAACTGGTTATTCTACGACAGATTAGAGACTAACAGATATCCGACTTAGGTTTCAAGCTTATGATTTTGGCGTAAGTCGGTTTTCATGGTCGCCATGTTCCTGGCAAGGCCCTAAACAGAGACCGTCACCCCCTGGGCGCCATCTTGAAAATAATTTGTTCGGGGGGGGGGTGAATGTCTCTCTTTAGGGCACTAGGAATATGGCCGCCACGAACATCAACTTACGCGATTTTGGGGCAGTCTGATATCTGCTAGGGCCTAGGAAATTTCGTTCATATGGGCCAAAGTTATCTCGGTTAGCGAGGAAACTTTTCGGCAAATTCGCAAGAGAGATCTCGCCTTATTAACAACAAGACGCTCGCTGAGCGTATACTCGAGCTAAAGGAGTGCTCGGCTGGTTGCTTGTACCAGTGGAAAGGTTGTAATATATGTCGGGAAAATAGAGATAGCAAGAAGAATTGATAAACAAACCTCCGTACAAACACAACGTACACCGCCGTGAACTTGACACTACATTGGGCACTGCATTGAAATTGACCTCTTCTCAATTTATTTGTTTATTTGTTATAATT
>JAOBYK010360132.1:0-16855 GCA_025434845.1 Phenganax subtilis | reverse complement strand
TTAGCAATCCGGTGTAGTGTAAACGGGGCCTTAATTGGCCCAGTTCCTGGTCCCATTAGTACGCTAGTACTTGTTATAATAAGTTTATGAATTCTCAAATCACGTGCGTCTAAACACGTTTAGAATACCTCTTTAATAAGGAACCTTTTGGACTTGAAAATATTTTAACTTTGCACAGATTTCAAAATTGAAACTTTTTGAAGAAAAATTATAAAATAATTGAACTCTACAGAACAAACATTACACGAAAAACTTTTAAAACTTTCTGAATCAAAAGAACTTGTTAGACCTGATGGTAGACCAAATTCACAGAGTTACATTAAAAAAGCTAGTTATGAGACATTAGAACAAATATACAAAGATCATCAAAGTAAACAACTACCAGAACCAAATGAAATTTTAACAGATACTGTTGTTGGAAAATTTTCTGAACTTTTAGAATATCTTAAGCTTATGGATAGTTCCACAGAGTAGAGAATAGTTGTTATAGAATCTAAACCATTTCGTCAAGACATAAAATTAGTCATGGAGTATATAACTCCTTATATTCCTCTCATCGGAGATCTTTCTCGAGGGCTTATTGTAGAAAACATGTTATAAATAGAAAAAATGAATGAGTCCAAACAAGACCAAATAAGTTCAAACACGCCTGATGACGTCACAGCTACATCTGAACATGTTTCTAATAAAATAAATGAGTGATAAAGTTACAAGCAACATAATTAAGGAGAAATTAGGACTCTTAGATGAAATTTATAGTAAATCAAAACAGTTTAAACCATAAGAAATTAAAAACTCATCTAAAGAGCCGTTTAATATGATGATTGTTGGATTTACTAATTGTGGTAAGACTTATTACTTACTCAAGTTAATTGAGGAAGAGTACCTTAGTCATTTTGATTATATATTTTTAATTTGTCTACCTATGAGTACAATAAAACATATCATAATTGGAAGTATGAAAAAGACAAAAAATTTATGCCAATATGTTGTGAACACGATGAAGTTGAAGAATACCTAAAATATATCGTAGGATTTGCTAAAGGTACAAATTCATTGCTTGCTCTAGATGATTGTGCTTCTGGATCATTTGAGAAAAAAGGAACATCAGAGCTTGTAAAATTAGGATTTGGAGGAAGACATCTTGGAATTATTACGATTGTGATTATGCAACAATTTACGTCCATTGCTAAACCTTTTAGGGATAACATTTCCAGACTTGTTGTGTTTTTTAACCCAGATTGTAATGATATGAATGCAATCTTGAAAAAATATTAAGTCGTGTTTCTAAAGGAGGAGAAAGATGATATTTTAGCCTGGTTAAACACTGTTGAATATGCAAGGTTGGATACATCCTTAAAACCTACAGTGAGTTACACAGTTGGTTTTTGAGAAAAGCTACCCCGTTTCAGAAACAGGCCAGCTTTTTAAAAAAGTTTCTATACTTTTAAAAGTATAGAAACCAAAACTACTTTTCAACTTCGTTGTTAATTACACTGCTGCGTTCTACTAGTGTACATTTTAAATGACTTTGTTTTTGAAATTAACCAGACCATCACTAATCACAAATATCTTACACAACACATTTGCTGACGTTGCTTATTTGACAATTTCGAAAAGAATTCCATTTTGAGTATTCATTATTTTCTTTCCACATCTAACAAAGTTTTTATCACGTATCGTTCCAAGATCAATTACCAAGGCAAATTTATCCTTAAAGAATTTTCTTATAGTCATGTTACTTCCATTCGGATCATTGTTTTCAAAAAATCTCTTCGCTTCCGGGTACAAGTCTTCTTTTTTTATTCTTTCACTATAAGCACAATTTGGGACTCCTTCAACCGTAACTTTACAGATTCTATCTTTGGGTATAAATATTCTTCACTATCCGTTACATTTTTATTCTTGAATAACATCACAATAGCTGTCATACTTTTTCTTGGAATGTTCATGGTTTCATTAATTTAAAGTACTTGCTTTATCCCACTCTTCAGTTTTCATCAAAGTAGCATGTTCAAAACTCAAACTTCTTCCAACATCATACCCAGAAATGACTTGACCTACTAAAGTTTCATTTTCAATCGTTTCATATTCCAACTCAACATTTTCCAAAGTGTACCCTGCTACACTTTGACCAGATTGTGCAACCAGAATACTTGAAGCTTCTAGTAATGTAATTTTATACTGAAAATTATGACCCATGGAGTAAGGAGAATATAGACCATGATCACCTTTAATTATATCAAGTTTTATCTTTTGTTTTGTTCCATGAACTGAGGCTACCAAAGCATCTGACACTTTTTGAGTATCTCCAGACTTTGTGCCATCATCAGAACCGGAAATCAACCTCCTCATATTTTCATTACCAATTCCATAGTCTACAAGTTCATCTCGAACATGTTTAGGTAACCAGAGATCTTTGCAAACTTCCAATTCACTTTGTCCATTATTATTTTAAACATTCTCACCTCCAACACTTACAGTTAATTTTTCCACAAGTAGTTTTCCAAGATTATTTATGAACCATGGTTTGTCATTTTTATTTTTAAAATCAAATTTCAAATTCAAACTGTCAGGAACCAAACAGGTATCAGATTTCAATTTTGGAATATTGACATAAATTTCTTCTCCAGGATTTGCCTTGTTTGGATTGAAAGTAATTACGTGTTTAGTTCTAATACCCTTGATATCAGTCATTTTTAATTTTCTAAAAGCTGGCATTAAAGTTTCCATGCTCATTTATTTAGTAACTTTTTTTATTTTTTACGTGTGCTTTTTTAAATGTCATAAACAAACCAAGTCAAAGCTAAAGCTAATATCCATAAATTGTTCGCTAAAAAACTTATTCCTTTTGCTTCCCGTTTCAAACCAGTAGCGATAAAGTTTAAAATTGTACTTCCAATTGGACCTAATTCTTTTGCAATTTTTGCTAAAGTTTTAGCAAAAGCGCTGGTAGCTTGAGCTCCTTTTTTGACTATAGGTCTTGCAGCACTTATGATTGCTGTTATAGTTCCCGCTATTGCTATAGCAACACCGCTCAAAACTAGCAAATTTTTTTAGCCCATCTCTTGAATTTCTCAAATCTATTAAGGTCATTTGCTTCAACTTCTTCTCTAATAATTTCTTCAGCTTCGGTTGTTTTAGTTCTCATGTTATTCTCCAATCTTATTTTATCAACTTCTAATTCAGTGATTTTTTGAAGCGTGTCATAGACAGTTTTTTTTCTGTCATCTGTGGAGACATGTTTCATTCTTTTTCAATGTTGAACTTCACTTTTTAAAGTTTGAATTTTTTGTTCCGGTGTTTGACCTTCTGGCATTTGTAAATACCCTGGCACTTCTCTAAGTTCTTCATCAGTTATGAAAGAAACATTTACGTTTTCTAATAATTTATCAGTCATTTCTTCTAATCTATAAATTGAATTTTCAGAAACTTGAGAAACTATTTCTTCTTCAGTTTTACTACCATTAAGCATTTCTTGAAAATCATCAGTGTTTAGAGGCTTCATCTCAATATTTTCTTCTATTTGACTTTGAGCAGTTTGTTTTTGTTCGTTGATTGCTTTTGCTGAGATTTCATAAAACTTATTGTTTGCATGAATGTGATCTTTGTTTTTGATTCAACAAGGTTTCCTTCTTCCACTTTAAAAATTGGTTTTCCATCAAATGAAGCACCAATTAGTTCGTTCTTTTTTCCAAATCTCAATTCAAAACTGTGTAACAAAACTCTAGAATTTGGTTCAATTTTTACATTAATATTCACCCCAAGAGTATTTTTTAGTGCCACTTTTTTATCATGAGTTACATTGCTTTTTTCAACTCCAACTTGTCTATTTTTGTCTTTAATTCTAACTTGATCAAATTTTTCACTCATTTCATCTAATGTTTGTTCATATCAACACCACCAAAGTTTGTTTCTTCGTCAACACCAGAAGCTACGCTTTCTTCTTGCTCGCGTTCAAGATCGAAGTCATTACACTCAATATTTTCCATTTATTTAGTAATTTTCATAGTTTTGTTATGTCAGATTTTTTATCCCAAGAATTATGTTTATTGTCATAACCTAACCATTTTACAAAAGCCATATTTCCACGAGTCTTGAGAACTTTCTCGACTCTGTAAACATCATCAATTTTACCCACGGGACTAAGTTCTTCTTCATAAAATTTCCCAAGAATAGGTTCATTGTCTGTAATGTCTTCAATTTCATACGTGGTAGGATCTCCTCTGAAAATTTTACTTATTTTGAAAATCTCTTATATCCTTTCTCAAAAATAGTTTTATATTTACTCACTCTGACTCTCTCTCCTATTCTAAACTTTGGTAAAGGGTATTTCCCAGTCCAATGTCCAAACAAAGTGAGCCAAACTTGATGTTCGTCATTTTTGCTGACGTCAGCAGGTTTCAAATACGTAGTGCTGTGTTTAGTATGATTATAATTATAAACCAGTTCTGGTAAAATGTTTACCCACTCATAAGTTCCTTTAGAGTAAAAATACTTCCACATCATAGACTTTAAAGTTCTGTTAAATCTTTCCACAATTGCAGCTTTTTTATCCAAGTTTGTTGAAAAATACTTTATTCCATGTTTTTCCAACAAAGTTTTAACACCCAGGTTGTAAAATTCTTTTCCTTCATCAAATTGAACTGCGTTAGGGTATTTCCCGAATCTAGACTTGAACTCTTCTTAGAGTTTGTTTTCAGATTCAGTCATATTCTTAGTGTCTTTTTCACACACAGGAGTAGCAAAACCAAATATGGATAGTATTTCTACCCCTGTGAGAATCCAATTATAACTTTGATTTTTACATCAGAGTTTACTCATGTCAACAAGATCCAATTGAATTTGATCGGCTAAATTGTTACATAAGTTTGAAGTGTTTTGTGCCTCTTAATTATTTGTTTATATCTCGTACAAAGTGTCTCGAGTTTTGAGCCCATCTTTGACCTGTTTTCTAGAAACGTCCAAAACCTTGTTCACGTGATTTTTGATAAAGCTTCTCATCAGACATGTATCCAGTTTTTGGATCGTAATACAAGTCTCTAAGTTTTTGTTCTTTGTAAAACTCACTTGCGCTCATGTATTTTACATAAAGTTCTAACAACATGGATCCAACGTTAGGGTTTTTCCCTATATTTGTGATGACGTCAATACTAAATTTATTCCAAATTCCGTTGTAAACTGAGACTTCGCTTTCTATATCTTTATAATGAGAAGCAGATCCATTGAGCGTCTGAGTTGTGGTAATTGGTACAGTTACAAAAGCTGAACCTCTATCACTACTCGAGTTAAAATTCAAAGATCTATTAACTGCATCACAACAAATACTGACATAATGAAGTTCAAGGTTTATGTCACACGCATTTTCTGACACAGTCCAAGTTCTAGGAGGAATTTTCTTATCTTTTGAAAAGCTTAACAAAATCCAAAATTCTTAAGGTTTAAACTAACAGAACAATATGTCTTGCATTTGTTTTGTATAAGGAAGTTTCTCTAGGTGAATATTCTGCTTTTTTAGCTCGTTTTAATCGTCATCAAAAGTGAGATATCCCACAGGTAGTAAAAGCGTCATGTCATCCATGATAACAAAGTTATTTTCTCGAGGTATTAGATTTCTGTAATTCCAGAATATTGAAGCTGACTTGAGGAACAATTTAGAATCTGAGGTTGTCTCAATTCTTTTATCTATGTTAAGTTCTTTGTGATTATTGTCAATAAATACAGCGAGCTTGCTCATTTATTTTATACATTAAAATGAATGAGCTAAGAAAAATACTACAAATCTGCGTACGGAGAAAATTATGAAAAAGCAATGGAAATCTACAACACTCAAGTGCAAAAACTCAAAGATGACTTTTCCAAAAAGTATCCCAATGCTGATCTGGATAAGTTTGAATTTGATGTCATCATTGACCCCGACGCTTTGAATTTTGTTACAAGTATAGACTATGACGTCACAAAAACTTATGGAACAGACATTACTTCAAAAGCATTCAAAGACAAGTATTCTTATGCTTTATACTACACCCCAAGAATTTGGAACAATCCGGGAACAATTACTGAACTAAAACTGAAAGACAACCATGTTGACTTTGAAAATTTTTACATTTATGTGAATGAAAATGATTGTTTCAATAAAGTCTTGAACCACTCAATGTCAAATGGGGAAATCCCAGTGATGACGTCAGCAAGTCAAACTTTGATTACCTTGAAGATCCTTATTTTACAAGCTTAGTTCCTGCCTATGTTTTATCTTATAAATCTGGACTTTTCTTGGAACACACCAACACAAAAAGTCAGCCTAAAATTATTTCAAGTATTGCAAGGTATTATTTTTATTATCATATGAAGAGGTTCTTGAGATATCCAGATAAGTTAAGTGCTTACGTCACCGATTCTGACATAAAACTGATACAGAAGAGTATTCCTACAAAAAAAATTGGAAATACAAATTAAAACACACAAAAGAGTCTCTAAGTTATTTCTTACAAAAACACGACAGATCAAAAATAAGAAATATCACTACGTGTTTCCAAAACACAACAGAACGATGGGAATTTTAGGGATTGGGTGCGAGTATATTAATAAAATTATACCCAAGTCAGCATCAAAGGACTGGAAGCAATTCATAAAATAAACTTCTGATGGACTTACTGAAACCGGTCAAAAACTTTTACAACAAGCTATAGTAAGTTATGTTTATGCAGTTCTAGGAGTTCAAACCAAGACAAGATGGGCTATTGTAAACAAAGGTGCAAAAAGTTCACAGACTCCAGATGTGTTTAAAAAACTAGTTTAAGGTGCTGTAATTCAAGATGATCCAATCGTAACAATAAGTAATATGAGACGAGCTATCCAAGACACCAATGTTATTTTGAATGCGGTAATTAGCCCTGGATTAATTTTAATTCTTTGAGACTTAATTATTCCAGATAAACCTACAAAAGGATTTAACAACATTTTAACTATGGATTTAACAACATTTTAACGGATTTAACAACATTTTAACTACAACGAGTATGAAATTTGGTAAAAACAAAAAACTTGACCTTGTTACGCAAAAAAGTCCAGTTGTTATGCAAGAAAGTTCCAAACTTATGGAAAAAACTTCTGTTGTTATGCAAGAAAGTTCTGGTAAAAACTCAGTTGTTACGCAAAAAGTTCAAGTAAAAAACCTAGTCACATAACCACTGCGGGTGTAATGTTGCTATTTGCTTTAGTTTTTGCAAAATTTATTTTATAAAATAAGCAGAGTGAGTGTATAAATAAATGACTTTAAATTATGGCTAGAAAAAAGAAACTAACGAAAAACTACCTTGTGTAAAAACATATTTGTACAACTTTAGATATTTAAAAATATTAGAATTGACTTGGCGTATACCAAAATCACTATATTCCGGCTATCCTGCTACAGCGGTTTACCTCAAGGATATCAACAAAAATACAAAAGTCACTTTACTAAATCACACGTTTGACAACGATGACATCATCACCGATTTTAGTATCAAGTATAGTATTTGTATGTGGGTGAAAAGCGGTTTTGAAGAACGAAGTGACATAAAGGTAGTCAGAATACGGAGAAAAGACATTGTCAAGTTTGGCGGATGCCAAGTTATGCCTTTGGGTATTTCGTTTAATCTTAAAGAAAAATCTACTAATATCGATGACGTCATCATGTTTTATATACAAGTTGCAAAAACAGCTGGAAATGATCATGGAAATGAATCTAATCTTAATGTTGCTGTTGAAACAATCACCCATGACATCACATTTTAAGAACAAGTTTAGGCTTCTCCTAGGTTTTAACTTAAAACTTACTCAGGTTTTACTAGGTCAAATTTTAAGTAGATTTCTAGTAGAAAATTTTTACTAGGTTTTTACTTAAAAATCAGTCGGCTAAATTTATTTTTACTTCGTTTTTACTTAAAAATCAGCCGGTCGAGTTTTAAGTAGTTTTCTAGTAAAAAATTTTTACTAGGTTTTTACTTAAAAATCAGACAGCTGAGTTTTAAGGAAATTTCTAGTAAAACTTACTAAATAAATGAGCTCACAAGAAACTAGTCTTACGCAAAATCACCAAGTTGTTACGCAACCTAAAATAGTTACTACGCAAAACGAAGTCAATGACCCTAAACAAGTCCAGATGGGGAAACGTCCAGCAGAATTTTCTAAAAAAGCAAAAAAGCAAAAAAGAATCATCAAGAGGAACTAAACAAAACTGATGACGTCACTTCTGGGTATTTCCCAGTCATTGGTATAATTAGCATACTTGGATTTGGAATATTATTTTACATGAACTTTAAAAAACAAAAGCCTATTCAAAACAAGACTCTTAGTCCTGTCATTGAGAAGCCTGAATCAGAGTCTTCAGAATCTGAAGTTAACGCTTCGCAGGTGTATAACACTCCAGACACGTTTGACTGACAGACTTATTACTCTATATCTATCCTATGAAAAAAGTTATAGTGTTTGATTCTAGCCTCCTCAGTCTTAAATTTTTTGATGCTCTTCTTACAATAAATACACTTGATTCTAGTATCTTGCATGTAATCTGCGATGGCTAGAATTATCTCATCAAAATCGTAGGACACTAAACATTTGTAGTTGCTCTCTTCATATTTTTTTAAGGTATCTGATTGTTCTGGAGATAAAACACCATGTGTCTTGGCTGATTAAAACTCTATGTAAAGTCCATTGTATTTTTTGTGTAAATTATTTATTAAGAGATCAGGTTGGCCTTTTTGATGACCTTTACACCAAGCGTTTATGCGTTTAGAACTTGTGTCTTGCAAATTTCCAAATCTTGTTTTCATAATGACTGAATCTTTATATTTTTTTTCTGATAAAATCTACAACTTTGTTATGTAAAGATCTCTCATCTTCGATCATGAATATATTTTTAATCTTGGTGTTGAGTCGCTGATAAAGTCCATATTTTTTATACTTGGTAGCATTTCTGAAAAGACCCAGTCTTGAAATTGTTCTGCAATAGGTAATTTACTTATAAAAATAAGAGCGTAAACTCCAGGTTCTGTAATCCAAATTGTGTCGGGATGTAAGGGTAGAGAATCTCTACCCTTAGAAAATAGATTTTTATTCTTAGTTTTATACTTTTCTTTTTCATGAATTTTAATCGTTTCATTTGTGTTGTCCTATCCTAAGGCTTGTGCGATATCTTTCGCTTTAAACCAAATAGTTTGTGTATTGTCTAAGTATGTGTTTATGGATAAATTTAAATTTTTGTTTACAAAATTTTTAATCAAAAAAGAGTTCATGCTTATATATTTTATTTAAAAAGTTATTAAATAAATGAGTACTTTAGAAACTAAACTTATTAATCAAATTTACAACGCAGCCGTCTTGACTTTGTCAGCTGTACAAGTTTCTATGGTAAGTAAAAAAATTTTTGGAGAACCTTTGGGAACACCTCAAAATATAAATGGAACTTTAAAACTTGCTGGAGCTGTCATGATTGGATCTGTTCTTGTAAAGTATCTTGAAGATAAGAATATTATTCCTGAAAAAAGCGACAAATGAGCGGAACGAGTGCAAACTAAATGACTTCAACAAGAAGTAAGTAGAATTTTTAATGCGTTTGCATTTGCTGGTGCTGGATTTGTATTCAGTAAATTGACTCACTTTGGGTATGAAAAAGAAATGAAAAGACACAACTTAGCCTTGGAAAAACTCGCCTTGGAGAAAGAAAAGTGGTTTGAAAAAGAAGCAACTAGAAAAGACAAACTTGTTAGACTTCGTCAAGAACTTTCAGATGCTAATGAGGATTTGAATTCTACAAATGAAGCTTTAACACAACTTCATGAGGAAGAGTTGAACTTTTCTAGACAGCCTGTTTTGGATGACTACTACAAACCCTCAAAAGAAATGCAGGAATATCAACACGTTGCTTCTGGAGTTTTAGGTCTCGCAGGAGGCTGGGTACGAGGAAAAACTTTAAATTATGTTATAAAATAAATAATGACAAAACCTAAAGAAACAAGAATGACGCATGTAAATTCTGGATGGACAGAAGTTTTTCCTAGCATTACAAAAGCAGCAGAGTTTTTGGGAGTTAGTTCAAGAGCTATTAAAATGGCTTATGATAAAAAATAGAGTTAAATATTCAAAGTGACGTTTATAAAATTGATATCGCTGACTCGGCAGAAACAAGTCCAGATATGCCTGGAGAAGTCTAGACAGTTTGGTTGCATGTGTAACTTGATATTAAGTTACACATGTGACTTTGTTTTTATAGTTTTCTAGTTCTTTTATTTTGTAATGTCCAAGAGCCAAGAAGAGTGTGTCTTTTATCATCATTTGCACTTAGGGCAGTTTTATTCATACTCTCTGTGAAAAAATCATGTTTTCTACTTTTCATTGTATTCATGTTCCTAGTAGCCGGTAAACCGCTGTAAAGACAGTTTATATAATTTTTTAAACTTAAATTTTTGTTGATAACAAATTTCTTTAGACCTTTACATTTATTTACTTCAGTAGAGTTTTCTTTTAAAAAAAATATAGTTTTGGTCCGAGGCATAGAAATTCTATAATTTGAGTACCTCCCCACTCATCTTTCATAAATCCAGGAGCTTTTTGTTTAAACCTTTTTTGATGTGTGGATTGTCTGTTATTTTTTCAGAAGTATCAAACCATTTTTCAAGATCTGGAGAAATGTCTTTGTAAAAGTCATCGGTTGGAATTTCAAGAATTAAAGAATCGGTGTCTGTGTAAGCAAGTTTTGCAGAGTTGTCATATTTTGGTTTTATATAATCATAGTAAAAATCATACATTAACATTTTGGAAATATCTAAAATACTCATACTTACGTAAATAGGTTTGTTTAATTCTACTTCGGCCTTGTAACTATGAATTGTAACTAGGTTTTCATCAAATCTTGTAAATCCTTTAAACTCGGGTTTATTCGTTAATTTTCTTACTCTTTTTTCTTCGTTTACAAGTTCAACATTGGCTCTTTTTCTGACATTCCCCATTGTTTTTCCAAATACAGAATTATTCATGAGCTTAAAGAAATCTTTTTTGAATTTATTCTTTGAAGCGGCTCTGAGTTTTGTATTCATTTCAATATAAGGTTTTAGCCATTCTGACTCCAAAAATTTTATTACTTTGTGAATCTTTTTTAGAATTAAACCTTTTTCAATATAGTTTTTCAGAGCTATATCTCGTAGTACGTATTTTGTTTTATCATACAGGTTAGGAACACCTTTTTCTGTTGCAGTGTCGTCTGCTTTAGTTTTTATTCTCTCAAGAGCACCCGGATAATCATTGTGAAAATCATGAAGACTTTCTGGGTATTCAAGATCCACCTCTAAAATACAACCCTGTCCATCAGGAAGATTTTGCCAATTTTCAAGTTCTGATGACGTCATCCATTTAAATCCATGAGTAGGAAGTGGATGCATCATAGCCCATCCATAGAGATTATTTGCATCTAAGGAGGCTATGAAAGTACTGCGTTTGTTTGAATCATAATTTTTCAAGTATTTATTATTTGCTTTGACGTTTCGCTTTGTTGCCATAAATACACCTCCGCGAACTCCTTCTTCAAACATAAGATACATATTATCTTCAGAAAGCTGTTCTAAATTTACTTTTGTTGATTTTAAACAGGCATCCCAGGCTAAACTTGGAGCAGTAAAATACCAAGCAGGATCTAATTTGTAATTCTCGATGACACAATGTCCTAAATTGTTCAAAGACGTCTGCTAAAAGTAAAACGTCTGTTCATAAATACAAGTCGTGATAGTCCTGCATTTTTGTCATTTTAAATGTTGACCAAACCTCTTGAGCGTGAGAATAGTCTTTATCTGAAATAGGCTCTTCATTAAGTTTTGAGTAAAAAGCTTCTTTAGGAGGTAAACTTGTCTCCTTGAGTCTGTTAAAGCTGTCTACGTAATCATGAGGGAAAAGCCCTTTTCCAGAAAGTAATTCTAGGTGATCTGGAAAATATCTTTTCAGACAATGTAAATCTGGTAGACCTTCTTGTTTTAGATTGTTTACTAAAGAGTCTAAACTAGAACTCATAAACTTAAACAAATCTATAAATCTTAATTGTATTGTAACCAAACAGCCTATTTCTGTTCGATCTACAGGAATATATTTTGTAATACTTAAAACTTTTTCTCCTGATTGTGGAATAGTAGTAACTTTTCCTGGAGTTAGGTATAAAGCTTTAATAAACAGATGAGAGTCATAACCTTCTAAATTATGCATAACAACTTGTATAATCTTTGATTTTCTATATTGTAAATTACATTTATTATGAGCTGCACCTCTGTATTCTCCAGTAAAGTGACAATGATCCATAACTTTATCTGTTTGTTCTAAAGGTTTTTCACAAATATGACAAATTGCTGAGTCAGCGAAATCTTGTTTATCTTGTTCTGTTAAGCTTATTTTCTTTGGATGTTTATAAAACTTGTTATAAATTTCGTTGACTTCTGCTTCTAATTTTTTCACGAATATTCCTTCAGCGTTTTCTGAAGTGAGGTTGGTATATTTTAGCTCGTAAATTTTGTCATTAAAACATTTTGTTAAATAGCCAAATCCGTTAGGAATATGTTGCTGATATTGTGTAGTAACTTGACCTAATATTTTATCTACAGGTTTTGTAATACATTCAAAATCTGCATAGATAATAAATGGAGTTATTATTTTTTTAGAATGATTTTTAAAATTGGTAAAAGTATCTGGTTTTGGATATTTTGCTTTTACAGGAATATGTTTTCTACAATATTCTCTATGTTTAATGAGACGTTCTTCTGTATAAAGATTTTGTAAGCAGGAATCACAAGTATGTGGTTTCGTTTTTTTCTTCGTTATTAAAGTTCTGATCGCTTTACTTAAATCATTCAAAACTATATAATGTTTCTAATGTAAAAGCACGAGTTTAATATCTGGATTAACATGCATATTATTACGCATGGGAAATACCCTATCTTTTTCATTATATCCAAATAAAATTTATTTGATATTATTTCTTTTTCAAATATAATAATATCCTCGACAGGAGTTGGAAATCTTACACCCATCTAATCCAAAGTTTTTTATTTTTGAATGATGTCAGCTGTAATTCTTTCACGATGAGAATCTCCAGGTTTTGTTATTGTTGCCACAGTAACAGCCCACTTGAAGCATTGCTGATCATCGTCAAAGACATTCTTTGGATTAGTACATGCTTTTTTAGCTGCTAACCAAGGTGGTGTTGGTATGTAAGAACCTCCTTTGAGAAGATCGTATTTCACTACATGAATTTGAAGTTTCTCTATTCTTTCAAGCTCCCATCCAGAACCTCTTTTCCTCTCTTTTACAAACTCATCTAAAACTCTCTTCTATAGACTATCATAAAGCTCATCTATGTCTGATCCAGATAAACTTCTATGATAAGATGAACTGAAATACCCCCATTCTTGATCTACTACCTCATCTGTAGCAGGATTCCTTTTCACCATTTTACAGACTAAAATTAACTTCATTTTATGATTTTCATGAGATTTTATAAGTTTCTTCACGTGTGGAGCTGTATAGTGGTATAAAAATTCATATGGATTTTCATGATCTACTCTGTTTTTTATAATAAAAGTTTTCAATCTACCTTTCATAGCACTTTCTAATACCTCTACTACTGGCTCGGAGTCCTCCACCACAGTTTGATAGGCTAATTTTGTTCTAGGCTTAAGAATAGGTTTAAGTTTTTGTTTTTGTTCAAGTAATCTTTGAGCTACAGTTCTACGATTTTGATTGGTAAATTTTGTTCTAGGCTTAGGAATAGGTTTAAGTTTTTGTTTTAGTTCAAGCAGTGTTTGCACAAAATCTTGATTACTTTGATTGGTTAATTTTGTTCTAGGTTTAGGAATAGGTTTAAGTTTTTGTTTTTGTGCAAGCAGTGTTTGCATAAAATCTTGATTACTTTGATTGGTTAATTTTGTTCTAGGTTTAGGAATAGGTTTTATTCTAGGAGCTGGAATAGGTTTTGTTCTAGGTGTGGGAATAGGTTTTTGGTCTTTAAATTTTATTAACTCATCTCTAAGGTGCTTTGTTTTATTTTGAAAATCGATAAGTCTGCTCTTAGAAAGTTTAATATATTCAGGATCTTTCACCTTTGAATTTGTTATTGCTGACGTCATCAATTTTTCTTGTTTATCTCGTCTTTCAATTTCCTCATCAAGCCTCTTAAGTTTTAGTTTTTCTTTCTCCGAATTTTGTAATTTCTTAGCTGGTCTTGGAGGTGGTTTTGGTTTAAAATCGTTGATTTGTTTTTGAATACTTTTCGTAGTAGACTTTTTCAAAATTTCTTTTTGTTGTTCTGGTTGTTTATAATCAAATTCTTTTAAAAATCTCTTTGTGTTAAAAATAGCTTCTCTTCTTGTTTGAACTAAATTTTTTCTATCAACCATAGAATTTTTCTTAATTTCTTTCCAAATATTAGCCTCTTGTCTAAGTTGTTTTGTTTTTTCCTTGAATTTCTTTAGTTCTTCTGTTCTGGAAATTCACTCCTCAGATCCGTGTTTTAATGAATAAACTTCTTTGGACATTTTTCTGTAAAGTTCCTTACGGTCTTTTGCGTCTTGATGTAAATCATTTTCTGTAAATTTTGAAGTATTAATTACAATATCCTCTGCTTCGATTTTTATATCTATTGCTTTTTTAGTGTTGGTAAGATCTTGTTTAAGCTTTTTTTTCTTTTCAGATGCTCTTCTTTGATCTCCAATTTCAACATTTTTCTGTTGTGTTGTTTGCTGACATTGCTGTTTTCGTTTATACATAATTTGTGCAACTGATTCACTTGTTTTCCTTGGTTTTCTGTTTTAATTCAACTTCCACAGGTTTTTTTTATTTCACATGTTTTTCGTGAAGAGTTTGTCTTAATTTAGAAGGTTTATAATTTTGACGTTTATCATTAGGTTTCATGTTTTCAAATTTCGCCATATTTTTTATAACCTCTGGTGTATACATTTCTCCTTCGTGTTTTATAACTCCTGCTATATTTTTAAATTCTTAATATCCTTAGATTTCATTTCTCTTTCCTTATTTATCTCTTTAACTGGAGTTGTTGTCTTTGAACGTACTCATGATAATATTTCCTTATTTTCTGGTTGAGTTTGTTTACTTCTAGCAACGCGTTTTTTCTGTTTAATATTATTTTCATATTTTTTCCTTCGTCTAAAAGTTCTTTAATATCAGGTGGTAATTATAATTATACTTATTATTTGTATTTAGTGTTATACTGAAATTTTTAGGAGTCAGAGATCTCAGTTTTGAAACCTGAGCTCCAGATAATAAATTATATTTTGGATTAGCATTTTTCATTCTCTTCGTACTTATAGTTTTGACATTTTTCTTCAAAAAGTTTCAATTTTGAAATCTGTGCAAAGTTAAAATATTAGAGGCGTCTGATTTGAGAATTCATATACTTATTATAAAAATGTCAGTAATTTACACTAATTCAACAAATACAGACTTTAACCTAATTAAAATACCTCCTATAATAAGCCCCCCCGCCTTTTGTCTCAGAAGTCTTTTTGTCAAAATTGTAACAGTAATTTATACTTTTTGAATCATTTTATAAAACTTTTCTTATTTTTTGGGCGCCTAAAAAAATACCTCCTCAATAAGGCCTCCTTTTGGGATAGCTTTCCTCTTTTCTCACTCCTTCGAAAACATTCCATATGCCTTCATTCTGGGTATGGCTTCTCATTAGCATAAATTATTCCAAGTAAAGGAACCAACAAGCTGGTTTAGGAATTGGAAGTTAAAAACTTATTGATAAATTGTGCTTTTACAAGGGATCTTGACTAAAGAGTTGCTGGCGTCGTCACTCAAGTGATCAACATTAAGCATGTTATATGCTCAGTTAATCGATGTTTCATTTCTCTTTTGTGCTTCAAAATTATGTTAAATTTTAATGATTCTTTTTTCTTGTTTTAAAAATGCATCAAAGTAATTTGTGCAAAACTTAATCCTAAACAGTGTTGTTATTATTTTGGGGGGTTTATTTTTCAAGATTATTTCAAATTTAACCAACATGTCAAGGCTAAACAGTGTGTAGTTTTCAACGAATTTTCATGTTTCAAAGCTGTGTCAATCTTGTGCAAAAAGAAAAGGCTAAGCAATGTAGCTTTTAATCAATTTTTCATTTCTCTTTTGTGTTTCAAACTTATGCCTAATGTAATAAAAATGCAAACGCTAAGCAGTGCAGCTTTTAACGATGCTTCATGTTTCTAAAATGTTTCAATGCACAAGCTGAACAGTGCAGTTTTTGTGGGTAGCCGCGCGCATGAGCACCTAACCAATATGTTACAAACTGAAAACTGCTTTGTCCACTGAGTCAGCAGAAAATTACGATGTCCACTGAGTCAGCAAAAAACTGTGATGTCTATTTCCGGTTATAAACCTAACCTACTAAGCTATTTTTTGTGTTAATGACGCTGATGACAAAGATAATGATAACTACTACTCTTGATGCTTGACAATTTTTGCCTCTAAGACCCCATGAACGAATAAGTATAGCATGTTTAGAGTTACTTAGATCACTGCTAACTTCAGAACTTCGCCACGCGCTTCAAACTTGGATATGATAAAATAAACAAAGTTCGGAAGCGTTTAAGGAATTCGAAAATTGACTACAAAACACCATTTCATGTAATTTTTTGAAAGAAGCGTCAGAACAATATCATTCACACCACTTGAATTCGTGTTTTACTCTTTGCTATCGATTACTTGATACTTTCATCGTGGCATTTTATGCTGTTCGATGCAAAATGAAACAAGGTAGTGTATTGGCACGTTGTAACAATAAATCTTAAAGCCTCTCTTACTCCTTCAACCCAAAGTTTATGTT